>WNWK01018151.1:0-40663 GCA_009830355.1 Cherax destructor | reverse complement strand
ATAGTTTTAAGAAGAGGTATGATAAAGCTCATGGAGCGGGAAGAGTAACCTAGTAGCGACCAGTGAAGAGACAGGGCCAGAGCTGTGACTCACCCCTGCAACCACAACTAGGTGAGAACTAGGTGAGTACTGGTTTTAAGGGGGTTTAAAAGTTATTACTACACAATGATCAAGAAATTTTAATACCTAAAATAGTGATCAGTGTAAATAATCAGTTATATTGAGATATACACATTCACATTTTAATCAGTGTATATACACTGAGATATACAACTTCACATTTTAATCAGTGTATATACATGAGATATATACACCTCACATTATAATCAGTGTATATACACTGAGATATACACTTTTAATTTATAATGTGTATATACATGGAATATACACACTCACATTATAATCATTTATATACACTGAGATATACACACCTCACATTATAATTTTATATACACTGAGATATGCACCCCTCACATTATAATCATTTATATACACTGAGATATACAACTTACAAATATATACATTTAAATATAATTTCCCAGCTCTGGATGTATATATACGAAAAATAATCACCTTCATGGTATATAACTGAGTAATATATATCCGTGTATATACACACACTGAGAAATATGCACCCTCCAGTGTATATACGCTGAAATATACATTTTTTTGGTATAATTAATTTAGAGAAGATACTATTCAGTTTATATAGACTTATACAAATACCAGGTGTATATACCTATCGTGGTAGTATATACACCTGGTCCCTACCTGATGTTATTAAGCTTTTTTAAAGAAGTTCTGGGAGTTAAACTGGCTGTGTATGAGTGTATAGGGGATAATGATGAGGATGGGTGATTTGATGAGGTTGGGGGAGATTGAGATGTATAGGGTAGATTTTATGAGTGTATAGGTGTATGATTGTATGAGGATAGGTGTATGATTGTATGAGTGTATAGGGCATGATTGTATGAGTGTATAGGTGTTTGGGGTAGAGTGTATTGGTGTATGAGTGTATTGGGGGATGAGTGTATTTGTATGAGAGAGAGTTTGGGGAGTATGAGTGTATGAGAGATGAGTGTATTGTATGAGGTATGGGGGGGGGTTTAATAAATTTTTAGTTTATTTTCTAACCTATTACAAAGGCCCAATAGATTCAGAGCTATTTTTTTTCCAAGGGCCAATAGATTCATAGCTATTTTCTATTCCAAGGCCTAATAGATTCAGAGCTATTCTCTATTACAAGGTTTAGACAAACATCAAATAGAATTTTTCTATTTATTTAAAAATTTTAGGGTTAGAATACATTTTAATTTTATGTTTATAATAGTTTAGGATCTATTGTTTATAATACATAATGATTTATAATAAATTATGATCTATTGTGCCTCATATTGATTAATAATAGAGTGGTCTATTGGTTGCTTATTTCATGTTTATAATAGTTCAGGATCTATTCTTCATAATATATTACTATTTATAAAGATTATTATCTATTGCGTCACTGTAATAATACAGGAACCTTGGTTTTCGACTGCATTACTTGTCGAACAAACGGTTTTCAAACGAGGGAAATTTGAGAAAAATGTCCTGGTTTTCGTACATTCTTTTGGGTTTGACGGTCAAGTTTTTCAAATGGAACTACGAAGGACAAAGTAAATCAGGGCACATGCTCATACAATGCTCACTGGACAGTGGGGGGAGAGGGGGGGATGAGTCAGTATAGCCACTAACTCATGTACTTTACAATGGGTGGAGAGCGGGGTGTAGTCGATGCCACTAACCCGTGTGCTGGACAATGGGGGAGAGCGTGGGGTATGAGTCAGTACAACCACTAGCTGTGCCATGGGTGGAGAGGTGGGGGGTGAGTCAATAACCACAACTCGTGTACTGGGCAATGGGTGGAGAGCGTGGGGGGGAGTCAGATAGCCACTAACTCGTGTACTGACAATGGATGGAGAGCGGGGGTGAGTCGTATAGCCACTAACTCGGGGCTGGACAAGGGTGGAGAGCGTGGGGGGGAGTCAGTATAGCCACTAACTCCTGTGCTGACAATGGGTGGAGAGCGGGGTGTGAGTCAATAGCCACTAACTCTTTCTGTAAAAATCTCTGAGCTTTTTTTGTGCACCTTGTGAACTTTTTTTTTTTTTGTGGTTTTGGTGCCATTTTATTGTGAGATAAGCCATCATGGGTCCAAAGGATAAAGAGATGAAAGCCTGGGGAATGTGTCTTCCATTACCATGCAGTCAGATGGAAGAAATTGTGGCCTGACTTTTTGGCAGCCAGGTTTTTAAGGCTGAAGAAGAGCCTGAGCTGGTAGAGGATATTGGTCCCTAAAGACTTGGGTCTAGGGGGACGAAGATGATGTGGGGGAGTTGGGATAGAATGAACTACTCGGGAAAACTTGAGACCTTCAGAAGGGCAGCAAAGACTGCAGTGGAGGAGCTGTCATCAGAGGAAGAGGAGGGAAGGATGACATGCCCATTGCACTTGTCAAGGAAATTTTGGCAAATGGCAGCGTGAAGTGCAGGAAGTTACTAAAATACCATCCAGACAGAGCAGTGGCCATCTGTCTCTTTAACTTGTACAATGAACTGTAATGTCTCAATTTAAACAAGTGTTAAAACAGAGCCTAAAAAAACCCTCACTGGACAGGTTTTTAGTGAGACAAAGAACCAGTGAGCCAGAACAAGGTGTTAGTGGTGAAAAGAAACAAAGAAGACAAAAAACACCAGAAGGACAGTTGTCTGACATATTAATAGGTGACTCTCCTGCCAAGCAGTAACATCCCCCCCACTCCTGCTTCCCGTATCCCAAACCCCCTCTGACAGGTAAGAGGCACTTAAATTTTATTTTCTGTAGAGTATTTCAGTTAAAATTTTTTTAGTAGTTAGTACATTTTTAAATATTTTTATATATTGTCATTTGGGGTCTGGAACAATTAATTTATTTACATTATTCTTTATGAAAAAGTTGCTTTGGTTGTCGACCATTTTGGTTGTTGAACCAACACCTGAACGAATTAAATTCGACAACGGAGGTTCCATTTTTAGTAGAATTTATCTATTGTTTATTTTAAGGATAACACAAAATTTTCTCTCCAGACGCTGCAGTAAAAAATAAAAAAAAGTATGTAACTTGTCATGAATCTATTGTCTTTTTTGCCCCAAAAATTGACATAGAATTTCGATTTAATATTATAATTGTTGGGTAAGATATTCAATGGTTAAAATGCAAAAAAAAAAAAAAATTTGAGAAAGTCAGGTGTTTAAGATTTTGTTTTTTATTTTAGGTGAAGGTTGATGTTTTTTTATAATATATTTGTTTCTTTGACTGTTTGAGAAAGTCGGTGTTTAAGATTTGATTTTTGATTTTAGGTGAAGGTTGATGTATTTTTTAATATATTTGTTTCTTTGACTGTTGCTCCTGATGAAGACCTGGCAGGGAAAGGCCCCAGCAATGTTTCACCCTCCACCAGTGGATTGTTTTGCTTATGTGCTCATATTTGAACTAAGTGGTACCACATGCACTAAGTGGTAACATGAACTAAGTGGTCCCAAATGAACTAAGTGGTACCAATGAACTAATTGGTAACACATGATGAACTAAGTGATGCCACATGAACTAACTGGTAACATGAACTAAGTGGTGCCACATGAACTACGTGGTACCACATGAACTAAGTGGTGCCACATGAACTAATTGGTACCCCATGAACTAAGTGATCCCAAAGAACTAAGTGGTCCCAAATGAACTAATTGGTACCACATGAACAAGTGATACCACATGAACTAATTGGTACCACATGAACTAAATGGTGCCACATGAAGTAAATGGTGCCACATGAAGAAGTGGTACCATATAATAAGTGGTGCCAATAACAAGTGGTACCACTTGTTCTGGGAAAACCCAGCCTCATACACTTTTCCCTCTCATTTCAAAACCTAATTTCAACATCAAAATTTAACCTATCAATTTTCCCATTTTGGTATCAAAAAAAAAAAATTGAAACCTCCATAAACATTAAACTAAAACTCAATAGATGATCGCCTCAAAAAAAAAATAACAAAATTAATTTTTTTTTTTTTTAAGTCTCTTTTTCAGACTTGCCCTTAGAGCACATAAGAAAAGGTTATAATCATTACCATAATTATTAAAGGAATTCACCGGAAAGAGCGGAAGGCCCTCAGATGCCCAAAAAGCTCCAGCTGTGGGTCATCAT
This sequence comes from Cherax destructor, assembly GCA_009830355.1. Classification (NCBI taxonomy): domain Eukaryota; kingdom Metazoa; phylum Arthropoda; class Malacostraca; order Decapoda; family Parastacidae; genus Cherax; species Cherax destructor. Next base: position 36,441 of record WNWK01018151.1, on the reverse strand, counting down.
CTAAGCCCCCGGTCAGGAAACACTGTCCTGTTTCCTGACGAACTTATACCTACCTACCCGTAAAGCACCTGGAGTATGTGACCCTTTAATTTCTGGGACACCTTCCTGACTGTCATCTCTGACCTTACAGCCTGTATACCACTGCCTTGCCTCAGGCTGCTGGCCTTCCCTCTTCAAATAGGGACTGTCACCCCATTCCTAAACCACAGAAAATCCACTGCCCCCGAGGAACTACAGGTCTACCACCTACTAGAAACCCTGAATAACATAGGAAGACAACACACAACTTAGACCCATCTTGAGACCAACACCTTCCAGACCAAAAACAGCTGGCGCCAACACGCTCCACAAAACCCTCAACATCTTTCCCGGGACTTTATTCTTTCAGTAAGGTCCAAGGATGTACGACAGTCCTAGTCGTCAAGGATGTATAGAAATCCTTCAATACGGCCCTCACGGGACTCAACTACAAGAAAGCAGAAACTGACCTTCCCCAAAATTTTAAAAAAATTGCTTTGCGGCTTCGTAGACCCAGAGGTCGTACAATGAGAATAAAGTTCAGAAACCCTTCCCCACTACTACACCTTCAAGAGTCCCGCAAGGCACTGTGTTTTTACCTACACTATACACCAGTGACACTCCCGACCCAGTATACCCAAACATACTTTCACCAGCATACAGACGACATTAACACAACTCACCGCAACAGAAACACAGGATACTTAGCACTCAGAACACAACGCGAGGTCGACAGACTAGTCGTTAAAAAATGGGAAAGGGGGGGTCCTTTTTCCCAAAGGGACGCCCCACTCCTGTAGAACTGAAAAACCCCAGCCACACGCACCCCCACTACCTTGCAACTTAGAACCCCAAACCCCCACAAAAACACCCCCGTTTTTGGGCCAACTTAGACCCAGAGTACCACTACACAGCCACCTTAAGGAACTGAACTTTGCTCAGACCCTCCAACACAATTGTCATCAGAGATTTGTTAAGTTATACCATAAATTTAAGGAAAGATCCTGACTTCACCTTACGAAACAGACAAAGCAAATGGATAGTTTTAGGGAAAGGTAGATTAAAAAGGGAAAAAGAGCATTTTTTTTAGAAGATTTGGGGAACTTACGTGGCTTTTAACACCGTTTGACAAAACCCATCGGACGGCCCCACAATCCCCCAATCTATTTTAGTCTCAATACAGCCCTGCAGCGTTACCTTCTACCCCTTTTAAAAAACCTTATCCCGGGGCTTACCCCGCCACTGGTCATTCAATTAATTTTAATTTCTTTTTTCATGTAATATTATATTATTGGCTTTAAAATAAAATAGGTTCCCTTTGTTTTAAAATATTATCTGGCCATGAATTATTTATTTGTTGTTAGGTAGGATTTTTTGTAAACCTGCAGTGTTTAGTTTTTAATTGTTTAGTGGTGTTTGTCCCTCACAAACTCCCCTTTATTCCGAGGTGCCCAACCGGGGAACCCATGGCAGTTCACCCACTTAGGAGAAGAGAAATTTTTTTAAATTTCTGTACAAACCCAGGAAAACCTTTGGGCTTGGATTTTCGATTGGGAAAAGAGAGGATGTTGGATTATTCCATGCGATTACACCAGGTTATCCCTCAGAGAGATTAAAGAGCTCCAAGCTGGTGTGCTTCTCCTAGAGGTCCCGGTTCATCCCCACAGGCCCCCACTTGTTACAATCATGGCCGGACTACTTTGGTTTCATAACAAACGGGTAAGGTAAAGGATATCCAAATTTTTTTTCCCCTTTTTGGTATACACAAGGTGAATAAGTTCTATAGTGTTTATCCAGATTTTATTCAGTATACTAAGCTGCTAGGAGTACTTAGTAAATTAAATATTTAATAAAAAAACACCTACGCATAGGTGAGACAAATAATTCAGATATGCCTTTCCTACCACACTTTTTTTATATATATATATATATATATATATATATATATATATATATATATATATATATATATATATATATATATATATATATATATATATATATATATATATATATATATATATTTTTTGTACAGTCACTATAATTTCATGATCCACAACCACAATATATCACTTAGATCTCTTAACACCGTAAATTAAGCAAGAGGTTTTTTCTACTTCCTCAGTAATTAAATACACATCACTTCACAACAGCAGGAACGGGAACGAGACTATCACGAGACCTCACCCGGAATAAAAGGCCAACTTAGTTTTTTGTGCAATTGCTTTTTGAGGGGGATAACCATACAGGTGTAATCCGCATGGAAGTAATCCAACATCCTCTTTTTCCAATCGAAAATCCAAGACCAAAGGTTTTCCTGGAGTTTGTACAGAGAGATTAAGAGAGCTCCAAGCTGGGCTGCTTCTCCTAGAGGGGGGAATGAACTGCCATGAGAAACCCCGGGGCTTGACGTCACCCTCGAATAAGCGGGGTTTGTGAGGTACAAACGACCACTAGGTAATTCAATAAAAGGGAAACTAAACACTGCAGGTTTCAAAATATCCTACCTAACAAAAAATAAATAATTCATGGCCAGATAATATTATAAAGAAAGGGAAACCCTTTTTATTTTAGCTATTAATAAAAAAACCCAATAATATAATTTTTAATAAAAAAAGGAAATTACACTTTAAATTTTAAATGACCAAAAGGGCGTAACATCCACCTACAAGATGTCCTTCGGGGAAAAAAACCACAAAATAACAAAAAATTTCCCTCAGTGTTGGACAGGAGCCATCGGGTATGATCCCCCTTGGGACTCCACCCCACCTGACCCTGCATGATGCCCGGGGGGCGCCCCCCAAACCCCGGACCCTGCCTGCTCTGCATGATGCCCTGGGGACGCCAACCCACCTGACCCTGCCTGCCCTGCATTACTACCCTGCATGATGCCCGGGGATGCCACCCCACCTGACCCTGCCTGCCCTGCATTACCACCCTGCATGATGCCCTGGGGATGCCACCCCACCTGACCCTCCTGCCCTGCATGACCACCCTGCATGATGCCCTGGGGATGCCCCCCCCACCTGCCCCTGCCTCCCCATGATGCCCGGGGGACCCCACCCCACCGGGACCCTGCCTGGCCTGCATGACCACCCTGCATGATGCCCGGGGGACGCCACCCCACCTGACCCTGCCTGCCATGAAACCACCCTGCATGACGCCCGGGGGACGCCACCCCACCCGACCCTCCCTTTGCCCTGCATGGTGCCCGGGGGATGCCACCCCCCCCGACCCTGCCTGCCCTGCATGACCATCCTGCAAATTACATACTGTGAAGCCAACAACACATCACATAACCTTGCTAAGATTATGCCACTGCCACAGGGGGGCCAGGAGGTATGACTCTACCCCTGAAACCCCCAACTAGGTGAGTACGGGTTTAGCCTCCCGGGTCCCCCCCGGGGTCCCCCCCCCCGGGTCCCCCCCGGGTCCCTCCCGGGTCCCTCCCGGGTCCCCCCCGGGTCCCTCCCGGGTCCCTCCCGGGTCCCTCCCGGGCCCCTTCCGGGGGGCCCCCCTCCCGGGTCCCCCCCGGGTCCCCCGGGTCCCTCCCGGGTCCCCCCCCCCGGGTCCCTCCGGGGTCCCCCCGGGTCCCCCCGGTCCCCCGGGGTACCTCCCCCGGGTCCCCCCCGGTCCCCTCCCGGGTCCCCCCGGGTCCCCCCCCCTGGGTCCCCCCCTGGGTCCCCCTTTCCCCCGGGTCCCTGGGGGTCCCCTTCCCGGGCCCCTCCCGGGTCCCTCCTGGTCCCTCCCCGGGCCCCAAACCTGGTCCCCCCCGGGTCCCTCCAGGGTCCCCCCGGGTCCCCCCCCGGGTCCCTACCGGGTCCCTCCGGGTCCCTCCCGGGTCCCTCCCGGGGGTCCCTCCCGGCCCCCCCCCCCGGGCCCCTCCGGGGTACCCCCCTGGGTCCCCCCCGGGTACCCCCCGGGGTCCCTCCCGGGTCCCCCCCTTTTCCCTCCCCCCCTTGGGTCCCTCCTGGGCCCCTCCGGGGCCCTGGGTCCCCCCCGGGTCCCCCCCGGTCCCTCCCGGGTCCCCCGGGTCCCCCCGGGTCCCTCCTGGGTCCCTCCCGGGTCCCTCCTGGTCCCTCCTGGGTCCCCCCCTGGGTCCCCCCCCCGGGTCCCCCCCGGGTCCCCCCCGGGGTCCCCCGGGTCCCTCCCTGGGTCCCTCCTGGGTTCCCCCCCGGGTCCCCCCGGGCCCTCCTGGTCCCTCCTGGTCCCCCTGGGTCCCTCCCGGGTCCCTCCGGGGTCCCCCCCCGGGTCCCCCCCTGGGCCCCTCCTGGGTCCCCCCCGGGGTCCCTCCTGCCCCTCCTGGGCCCCCCCCTGGGTCCCCCCGGGGCCCCTCCCGGGTCCCCCCCCGGGTCCCCCCCGGGGTCCCCCCCGGGTCCCTCCCGGGTCCCCCCCGGGCCCCCCCGGGTCCCCCCCGGGTCCCCCCGGGGTCCCTCCGGGCCCCCCCCGGGGTCCCTCCCCGGGTCTTACCTCGGGATGTTCTAGTTGTAGTAGTTTTAAATAGTAGAGTAATAGAAAGTAGTAGTATTAATAGAAAATAAAAGTAGTAGTAGTATTAATAGTAGTAGTAGTTTTAAATAGTAGTAGTAATAGTAGTAGTAGTAATAGTAGTAGTAGATTAATAGAAAGTAAAAGTAGTATTAGTATTAATAGTAGAGTAGTATTAATAGTAGAAGAAAAAGTAGTAGTAGATTAATAGTAGTAGAGATTAATAGAGAAGAAAAGAAAGTAGTATTAATAGTAGTAGTAAAAGTAGTATTTAGATTAATAGTAGAGTAAAAGTAGTAGTAGATTAATAGAGAGTGGAATAGAGCATTAATAGTAGTAAATAGAGGATATTAGGCAGAAATTAAAGAGAGAGAAAGAGAGAGTAGAGTAGAAAGTAGGAAGTAGAGAGAATAATTTTTAAGAGAAGAAAGAATAGAACCAAAGTAGAGTAAAATGGGACAAAAGGAAAATATAGAGTAATAGTAAACAGTAGAGTAGATTTAGTAGTAGAAGTGAATAGTAAAGTAACAGAGTAGAATAGTAGTAGTAGTAATAGAATATATGTACTTTAAGAAGTATGTCTCCTTGTATATCTCAAGGTAAAACTTTTAAGAAGTATGTCCCTTTGTATATCTCAAGGTATATACTTTAAAGGGAAGATGTCCCCTTTGTATATCTCAAGGTAATACATTAAGAAGATGTCCCCTTTGTATATCTCAAGGTATATACATTAAGAAGTATGTCCCCCTTGTATTTTCCCCAAGGGGTATATACATTAAGAAGTATGTCCCCTTTGTATTTTCTCAAGGTATATACATTGAAGATGTCTCTTGGTATATCCAAGGTATATACATTAAGAAGTATGTCTCCTGGTATATCTCAAGGTAAAAATTAAGAAGTATGTCTCCTGGTATATCCCCAAGGTATATACATTAAGAAGATGTCCCCTGGTATTCCAAGGATATACATTAAGAAGTATGTCTCCGGGGTATATCTCAAGGTATATCCATTAAAAAGTATGTCTCCTGGTATTTTCCTAAAGGTATATGCATTAAGAAGTATGTCTCCTGGTATATCTCAAGGTATATACTTTAAAGAATTGTCCCTGGTATATCTCAAGGTATATACATTAAAAAATATATTTCCTGGTATATCTCAAGGTATAGGGCATTAAGAATATGTTTTTGGTATACCCTTAAAGGTATATACTTTAAAAGAAGTATGTCCCTGGATATCTCAAGGATATACTTTAAAAAAGTGTGTCTCCTGGATATCTCAAGGTATATACATTAAGAAGATGTTTACTGGTATATTTCAAATATACATTAAGAAGTTGCCCCCGGGTATACCCTAAGGTTTTTAATTAAAATTTAATGCCCTTGCTTATCCTATTACTTTAAATTTTTCTTTGAACCCAAATACATTAAGAAGATGTCTCTTTGTATTTTCCCCAATTTTAACTTTAAGGGTATGTCCCCTTTGATATCTCAAGGTATATACATTAAGAATTTGTCTCGGTATATCTAAAAGGTATATACATTAAGAAGATGTCTCCTGGTATATCTAAAGGGTATATACATTAAGAAGATGTCCCCCTGGATTTTCCCAAGGTATATACATTAAGAAGTATGTCCCCCCTTATTCCAAGGGTATATACATTAAGAAGTATGTCCCCCTGGTATATCTCAAGGTATATACATTAAGAAGTATGTCTCCTGGTATATCTCAAGGTAAAACATTAAAAAGTATGTCCCCCGGTTTTCTCAAGGTATATGCATTAAGAAGTATGTCCCCTATTTTAATTTTAAAACATTAAGAAGTATGTCTCCTGGTATATCTCGGTATATACATTAAAAAATATATTTCCTGGTATATCTCAAGGTATATGCATTAAGAAGTATGTCTCCTGGTATATCTCAAGGATATACATTAAGAAGTATGTCTCCTGGTATATCTCAAGGTAAAAAATTTAAAAAAGTGTGTCTCCTGGTATATCTCAAGGTATATACATTAAGAAGTATGTTTACTGGTATTTTCCCCAAGGTATATACATTAAAAGTATGTCTCCTGGTATATCTCAAGGTATGTACATTAAGAAGTATGTCTCCTGGTATATCTCAAGGTATAAAACATTGAAGTATGTCCCCCTGGTATATCTCAAGGTATATACATTAAGAAATATGTCTCCTGGTATATCTCAAGGTATATACTTTAAAAAAGTGTGTCTCCTGGATTTTTCAATATATAACATTGAAGATGTCTTTTTGTATATCTCAAGGTATATACATTTAGAAGTATGTCTCCTTGTATATCTCAAGGTATATACATTAAGAAGTATGTCCCCTTTGGTATATCTCAAGGTATATACATTAAGAAGTATGTTTACTGGTATATCTAAAAGGTATAACATTAAGAAGTGTCCCCCTTTGTATATCTCAAGGTATATTCATTAAGAAGCATGTCCCCCCGGGATATCTCAAGGTATATACATTAAGAAGATGTTTTCCCGATACCCTCGGATATACCTGGTATACCCTCAAGGTATAAAATTGGTATACCCTAAGGATATCCTGGTTTTCCTCGGTATACCTGGTATACCCTTAAGGGATATACCTGGTTTTATCTAAAGGGTATATACCTGGTAACCCTCAAGGTATATACCTGGTATATATAAAGGATATACCTGGTATATATCAAGGATATACCTGGTATATATCAAAGTATATCCTGGTATTTTCTCAAGGTATATACCTGGTAAAACTCAAGGTATATACCTGGTATATCTAAAAGGTATATACCTGGTATATATCAAGGTATATACCTGGTATATTCAAGGTATATACCTGGTATATTCAAGGTATAAAAATTGGTATATATAAGGATATACCTGGTATATCTCAAGGTATATACCTGGTATATCTCAGGGTATATACCTGGTATATCTCAAGGTATAAAATTGGATATATCAAGGTATAAAACCTTTGGTTTTCTCAAGGTATAAAACCTGGTATATCTCAAGGATATACCTGGTATACCCTCAAGGCATATACCGGGTTTACCCTCAAGGTATAAAACCTGGTATATTTCAAGGATATACCTGGTATATCTCAAGGTATATCCCTTTGGATATACCTGGTATTTTTTGGAAGGATATACCTGGTATATATAAAGGGTAAAAAATTGGTATATCTAAAGGTATATACCTGGTATATTCAAGGTATATACCTGGAAATATAGGGTTTATGGTTTCTCGGGTATAGGGCCGGGAAATAAAAAAAAGGGTTATATATATTTAAAGGGGTTTTTAAAACCTGGTTATCTCATTATAAAATTTCTAAAGGAAATTTTAACTTAATATAAAGGTATATAGGGTATATCCCAATATAAAACCGGGTATATCCGGATATACCTTATATATCAAGGTAATACCTTATATCCTTATACCTGGTATATCTAAAATTAATTTTCCTGGATACCCAAGGATATCCGGGTATATTAAAGGGGTATATCCTGGTATATATAAAGTGATATACCTGGTTTTCTCAAGGCATATACCTGGTATATCTCAAGGTAAAACCCGGTATATCTCCGATATACCGGGGATATCTCAAGGTATATTCATTCATATTTGACAATCATCATTTAAGGTTTTAAAAATATTTTGACTGGTGTAGAGATAGTCTTAAAAACTCCATTAAACCAACCAAAAGTCTTAATGACCCTGGTGTAGTAGATAGTCTTCAAACCAAAATAACCCATCGCAAATAATTATTATTTTTATTTAATTATTGAAAACCTGAAGTCCAAAAATCGAAGGATCTGGGGATTCATACGGGGTTTAGCCCCTTTTTAGTCAGTGCGGGAGGTAGCACGTATCATCAGCACCCCAAGACAAAAAGCACGTGATTGTTTTGGGAACTAGCGTGGGGGGTTCGTACGTGGGGGGTGTGTGCACCTGTGTGTCCCGTGTGTGCGTGAAAACCCCCACTTACACGCACATGGTTGCTGGTTGTTCACCTTACACACGAGTGATGGAATATTGACATGAGGTGTGTGTATGTGTTGTGTGTGTGTGTGTGTATGTGTGTGTGTTTGTGTGTGTGTGTGTGTGTGTGGGGTGTGTATCACCTAGTTGTGGTTGCAGAGGGGGAGTCCAGCTCCTGGCCCCGCCTTTTTACTGGCCGCTCCCGGGGTCACTCTCCCTGCCCCTGAGCTTTATCATACTCCTTCTTAAAGCTATGTATGGAACCTGCCTCCACTACATCGCTTCCCAAACTTTTTTAATTTCCGACAACTCTGTGACTGGTCCTCCTAACATCCCGGATTCATCTGATTTCCCAACTTCCAACTGTGCCCTTTTTGTTGCTGTGTCCCCATCCCCTGGAACATTCTGTCTCTGTCCATTTTGGTAAACCCTCAGTATCTTATATGTTGTTTTATGTCCCCCCTTCTCCCTTCCCCAGTGTCGGTCGGCCCCCCTTTTTAACCTCCTCGTAGGACATACCCCCAGCTCCGGGACTAGTCTTGTTGAAAACCCTTTTGCCCCTTTTTTAGCTTTTTTACGTGCTTGGCTAGGTGGGGGTTTCCCAAAACTGGTGCTGCATACCCAAAAGTATGGGCCTGACGTACACAGTGTACAGGGTCCTAAAAAGATTCTTTATTAAGATGTGGGAATGCTGTTCTTATTTGCTGGGGCCCCCATATGCTGCAGCAGTTATTTGTTTGATGTGCGCCGGGAGGAGATGTGCCGGGTTGTTATACTCACTTGATTGAGGTTTGTAGTCTCGGGTCCTCCTAGATTGTACCCCGTCTGCGGTCTTTTGCCCTTTCCCCCAAATCTTCAGATTTTGGGATTGGGGTGGGGGTTGAACTCCAGGAGCCAATTGCGGGAAAGCTTGCAGCCTGTCCAGATCCCTTTGTAGTTCTGCCTGATCCTCGTCCGATTAAATTTTTCCCATCAACTTCACATCATCTGAAACAGGACACTTTGGAGTCTATTCCTTCCGTCATGTCATTCACAAATACCAAAAACAGCACCGGTCCCAGGACTGCCCCCTGTGGAACCCCACCTTAGGGCGCCCACTCTGACCCCTACCACGTACCATGACTCGCTGCTGTCTTCCTGGGTATTCCCTGATCCAAGTCCCTTTCCCCCGTTCCCCCCGCCTGGTCCTCCAGCTTCGGGCACTTTCTTGGGGTTGAACTGTGTCAAACGCCTTTTTACAGTCCAAAAATTTGGCAATCTACCCACCCCTCTCTCTCTTGTCTTATTGCTGTAAAACCCCGTCGTAGAACTCCAGTAGGTTTGTGACAGGGATTTCCCGTCCCTAAAAACCGTGTTGGCCGTCGTTGATAAGATCTTTCCCCTTTCTAGGTGCTCAACCACTCTTCTCCTGATTATCTTCCCATGACCTTGCATACTAAAATGTCAGTGAAAATGGCCTGTAGTTTAGTGCTCGTTATTGTCCCCTTTTTTAAAAATTTGGGAATTACATTTGTTGTTTTCCCATACCTCAGGTAGTTGCTCTTTTTCCCGATAGACGGGGGGAAAAAGTTGTTAAGGGTACACTTTTCCCCTCTCCCTTCCCTCCCCAGGACCCATGGTGATTTTTAACCCTGGCCCCACGTTTTGAGGTATCTAGCCTGTTTAGAGCCTCTTCATTTCCTCCCCAGTTGTGTGTATTGTGTCCAGCCCCTTAATTTTTACCCTATTTTCCTCCTCCTTTCTGGAGGCCCTTTTTTTATTTTCCTTTGGAACCCCTTTCTTAACCCATGTTGAGCCCTCACACACTTCCTGGTCATTTCGGCCCCTCCCCCCCCCTTTCCTCAGCCTGATCACCTGGCCCCTTGACTTTTTTTTTCCCCTGATGTGGCTGTACAGCAGCTTTGGGTCAGATTTGGCTTTTTTGCTGCTATGTCATTTTGACTGTTTTTTTGGGCCCCCTTTTTCTTACCTGTGCATAATCATTTCGGGCCCTTCCTACGACTGCTCTCCTTATTCTCCTGGGTCCTTTCCCTTTTTGTACCTCTTCCTTTCCCCCTGGCACATTTTTGTTTTGTCTTCCTTGCCCCTTTTTGGGTGAACCATGGGCTCATCCTGGCTTTTTCGCTTTTCCTGTTCCCCTTTTGGGTATAAACCTCCCCTCAGCTTCCTTGCAAATTGTTGTCAAATATTCCATCATCTCGTCTACTGATTTCCCCTGTCAGCTCACTGTCCCACTGAACCCCGGCAGGAAGTTCTTCTGCCCCAAGAACTTGTATTTGGCTTCTTTCGTGCAGCCCTTCCTGCTTCCCCTCCACTTGTAAGTCTACTATGTATTCGAAGCTTAAAAACCATATGATCACGGGCCCCAAGGGGGCTTTCATGTGTGATGTCCTCAATATCTGCACAACTCAGGGTGAATACTAGATCCAGTCTCGCTGGTTCGTCCCCCTTCTTCTCTCTGGTAGTGCCCCTTTAAATGTTGGTACATGTGTGTGTATGTGTGTGTGTTTTATGTGTATGTGTGCGTGCGGTGTGTGTGTGTGTGTGTGTGTGTGTGTGTGTGTGTGTGTTTTTACACATTGTTTGATGCTATTTTTTTTCACACACACTGGTGTGTTTTATTTGTGAACGACATGACGGAAGGAATAGACTCAGAAGTGTCCCTGTTTGCAGATGAGGGAAGTTGATGATTGGAGAAGGGAAAAAAGACCGCAGACGGAGTCCAGCTGGGGGGACAGAGACTAAAAACCCTCACTCAAGGAAAAGGATCTTTGGGTGAGTATAACACCGAGAAACATCTCCTGAGGCGCATATCAACCAAATAACGCTGCAGCAAAAGGGCGCCTAGCAAACCTAAGAACAGCATTCCGACATCTTAATAAAGAATCGTTCAGGACAATGTACACTGTGTACGGGCCCATACGGGAGTAGGGCAGCACCAGTTTGGAACCCACACCTAGCGGAAGGTCCTGGAGGGATTGGTACCAAACATGCACAAGAAAAATCACTCCCGGAAAGCAAAAGACTCGGCAGGAGATGCAACTTTTCCCCCAATGAAAAGCGGGGGTGCCACGGGAATTTGGAGAAGCAACACAATAAGTGTCGGGGGCGCAAGACTGTTCAACTGCCACCCAGCATACATAATAGGGTTTTCCAAATTGACCCCTGGCTGTCTTCAAGATGGCACTGGACAGGCACCAAAGTCAGCACCTGACCAACCAGGCTGGGGTTTCGACGTCTTTTTTGGTGCGGCCAGCAGTAAAGCCTGGATGATCAGCCCCTGATCCATCATGAGGCCTGGTCTGGGACCGAGACGCGTGGGCGTTGCCCCCCGAAATTTTCTCCAGGTAAACTCCAGGTAGCAAAGCATGAAAGGAAACTAGAGAAATGCAAAGGTTTGCAACAAACTAGCCCCGGAGCTAAGGGGCATGCCCTTTACGAGGAGAGGTTAAGGAAAATCGACATGACGACACGGGAAGACAGGAGAGAAGGTAGGATATGATAATGACAAAAAATACTGAGAGGAATCGACAAGGTGGACAGAGACAGGATGTTCCAGAGATGGGACACAGCAAAAAAAGGGGCCACAGTTAAAAGTTGAAGACTCAGGTGAATCACAGGGATGTTAGGGCAATTTTTTTCAGTCACAGAGTTGTCAGGAAGTGGAATAGTCGGGAGAGTGATGTGGGAGGCAGGATCCATACATAGCTTTAAGAAGAGGTATGATAAACCCTCGTGGAGCAGGGAGAGAGTGACCTAGTAGTGATCAGTGAAGAGGCAGGGCCAGGAGCTAGGGGTCTCCCCCCTGAAACCACAAAAAGGTGAGCACAAATAGGTGAGTACACACACCCCGCGCGCCCTTTGGGTTTTCCCAAAGGTGTGAGAGGCAAAAATTAAGTGAAATGAGAATGGAAAAGTACAGAAGACAAAGGACCCGGGAAAAAATAAAGAGATTAGTCGATGAGTCAGAAACGAGTATGCACAGATAAGAATGGAGGCCCACCCGACAATACGAAAACGACGTAGCATAAAAAGTCAAGTCGGGACCTGAAGCTGTTGTATACCCACATCGGGAGGAAGACAACAGTCAAGGAGCAGGTAGTTAGGCTGAGGGTAGAAGGTCAAGAAATGACCAAGAAGTATGTGAGGAGCTCAACATGAGATTTAAGGAAGTTTTTTTACAGTGGAGACAGAAAGGACTCGGGGAAGTCAGAACAGAGGGGTACACCAACAAGGGATTTTACCAATAAGTGTTGGATGAAATAAACAAAACCGAAGAGGAGGTGAAGAAGCTGCTAAGAAAAACTTGATACCCTCAAAGGCGACGGGACGAATAACATCTCCCGTTGGCCCTTTTTAGAGGGGGGAGAGATGCTGTGTGTGCCACTAACAACAATTTTCAAAACATCCATTGAAACTGGGCAATTACCGGGAGGTATGGAAGACAGCAAATGTAGTTCCCATTTTAAGAAAGAAGACAGACACGAGGCACTAAACTATAGACCAGTGTCACTGATGAAGTGTATAGTATGCAAAGTCACGAGAAGATTATCAGAAGGAGAGGGTGGAGCACCTAGAACGGAACAAGATTATAAACGACAATCAGCACGGATTCATGGAAGGAAAAATTTCCCTGTGTCACTAACCTACTGGAGTTTTATGACAAGGTAACGAAAGTAAGACACGAGAGAGAGGTGTATGTAGATTGCATTTTCTTGGACTGAAAGGGGCTTTCGAAACAGTTCCACAGAAGAGATTAGTGCAAAAGCTAGAGGATCAGACACGATAACGGGAAAGGGGGCACTGCAAATACCTAAAGAGTGGCAACAACGAGTCATGGTACGTGACGAGGTGTCGGGGGTGGGCGCCTGTGACGGCGGGGGTTTCCCAAAACCGGTGCTGTTTCTGGTATATATGAAAGACATCGAAGAAGGGCAAAGAAGACCGCAGACAGAGGGACAGTCTAGGTGGCCAAAGACTGAAAAACCTCACTCAAGGAAAAAGATTTTGGGGTGAGTATAACACTGAGCACATTTTGAAGCGCAAATCAACCAAATAACTGCTGCAGCATATTTGTGTCTGAAAACCCCAGGAATAACTTTCCGACATTTAAGAAAGGAGTCGTTCCTGACGGTGTACCTGTGTACGTCAGGCCCATACTAGAGTATGCAGAACCAGTATGGGAAACCCCCACCTGGTCAAGCACTTCAGGGAAAACAAAGAAAATTCAAGGATTTCCAATGACTAGTCCCGGGGCTAAGGCGATGTCCTACGAGGAGAGGTTAAGAGAACTTTGACCTGACGACACCCCGAGGACAAGGGGAGATAGGAAGGATATGATAACGACATATAAAATACTGAGAGGAATCGACAATCTGGACAGAGACAGAATGTTCCAGAGATGGACACAGCAACAAGGGGAAAACAGCAACAAGGGGACAAAAAGCAACAAGGGGGCACAGCAAAAAGGGAAACAGTTGGAAAATTGACGACTAAGTATTTCTTCAGCCATAGAGTTGTCAGGAAAAATAGTCTGGGAGTGATGCAGCGAGGTAGGTGCCATACATAGCTTTAAGAAGAGGAGATAAAGCTCATTGAGCAGGGGGAGAGGGGTTGGGGGGCGACCAGTGAAGAGGCGGGCCCAGGGGCCATGTATCGACCCCCCTTTTAAACCCCAATTAGGTAAGAACCTCCCTTTTCTTTACCACGGTGTTTTTAGAATAAAGGTGCTGCCATCAGTACCATAGTGTTGGCATCAGTATCATGGTGCCGGCATAAATACCATCTACAGTCGTCAATACAATGGTGCTGCCATCAATACCATGGTGCTGGTATCAATACCATGGTGGTGGCTTCAATACCATGGTGCTGGCATCAACACCCTGGTGCTGGGATCAATTCCATTGGGGTGGAATCAATACCATGGTGCTGGTATCAGTACCGTAGCTATAGCGTGAATACCATGGTTCTTATATCAATATTATGGTGTTTGGGAACAATACCATAGTGTTGCTAAAAATACCAAAAGCTGGCATCAATAAAAATGGAGCTTGTAAAAACATTATGGAGTTGGCATTAATATCATGGTCTTGGCGTCAATACCATGGTGCTGGCGTCAATACCATGATGCTGGCGTCAATACCATAGTGTTGGCGTAATTACCATTGTGTTTGGGATCAAGACCATGGGTCTAGATCAATACCATGGGTCTAGCATCAATACCATGGTTCTAGCATCAGTATCACGGTGCTAGCATCAAGACCATGGGTCCAGCATCAATACCATGGTTATAGGGATCAAGACCATGGGTCCAGCATCAATACCATGGTTCTAGTATCAGTATCACGGTGCTGGCATCAAGACCATACGTCTAGCATCAAAAATCAAACTATGGTTTTAGCATCAATACCATGGTGCTGGAATCAATAGCATGCTACTGGCACAGGCCATTGGGCTTCCATCAATATCATGGTGTTGGTCTAAATACCACGTTGCTGGCATCAATATCAAATGTTGGTATTATTACCATGGTACTGGCTTCAACTATGGTGCTGGCATCAATACCATGGTGCAGGCATCAATACCATGGTCATAGCGTCAACAACATGGTGCTTGTATCAATATTTGGGGGACAGGCATCAATACCATTGGGTAACATCAAACCATGGAGTTGGCATCAATAATATAGAGCTGGCATCAATACCATGGTGCAGCCGTCAATCCCTGATGCTGGCATCAATACCATGGTGCTGGCATCAATACCATGGTGATGTAATCAATACCATGGAGCTGGCGGGAAATACCATGGGGGTGGCATCAATAACATGAAGGTGGCGTCAATACCATGGGTGCTGGCGTCAATACCAAATTTTTGGGTTCAATACCATGGTGCTGGCATCAATACCATGGTGCTGGCATCAATACCATGGTGCTGGCATCAAAACCCTGGTGCTGGCATCAATACCATGGTGCTGGCATCAATACCATAATGCTGGCATCAATACCATGGTGCTGGCGTCAATGCCATCATGGTGGCGTCAATACCATGGTGGCGTCAATACCATGGTGCTGGGGATCAATACTATGGGGCTTGGGGCAATACCATGGGGGCTGGCATCAATACCCATAGGCTGGTGTCAATACTTCATCAATACCATAGGGGGGATCAATTCCATATTGGTGGCATCAATACCATAGTGATGGCATCAATAACCCTGGTGGTGGCATCAATACAATTTGGGGGCAACAATTCCATCGGGGAGCATCATTTTCCGGTTTTCTAGTATCATAATATTATGGTGGGTGGCGTCAATATGGTGCTGTCATCAATACCATTTCGGGCATCAATAACATAGAGCTGGCATCAATACCATGGTGCTGGCATCAATACCAAAGGTGCTGGCATCAATACCATGGTGTTTAATCAATACCATGGAGCTGGCGTCAATACCATGGTGATGGCATCAATACCATAATGGTGGCGTCAATACCATGGTGTTTGGGAAACAGTAACCCTGGTGCTGGCGTCAATACCCATGATGGTGACGTCAATAACCCTGATGCTGGGATCAATACTATGGGGCCGGCCAATACCATGGTGCTGGCATCAATACCATAGTGCTGGTGTCAAAACCATGGTGCTGGCATCAATACCATATGCTGGTGTCAATACCCCTGAGGCTTTGGGATCAATACCATTGGGCTGGCATCAATACTATGGTGCTGGCATCAATAACCCCTAGTGGGTATCAATTTTATGGTGGTGGCATCAATACCATGGTGATGGCATCAATATTACGGTTGGCATCAATACCATGGTGCTGGCATCAATTCCATGGTGGTGGCATCATTACCATAGTGCTGGTATCAATATTATGGGCTGGCGTCAATGCCATGGTGTTGGGATTAATACCATGGTGCTGGGGCATCAATATCATGGTGTTAAAAACAATACCATGGTGTTTGGGATCACTACCATGGTGCTGACAAACAATACCATGGTGCTGGCGTCAATACTATGGTGCTGGTATCAATACAATGGTTTTTAGCGTCAAAACCATGATTTCTGGCGGGGAATACCATCGTGCTTGTGTCAATATTATTGTGTTTGGGATCAACACCATGGTGCTGGCATCAATACCATGGTTAACTTCAAAACCAAGGGATAGCATCAATACAATGGAGCTTTGGGATCAATAACCCTGGTGCTGGCATCAAACCCTGGTACTGGGGATCAATACCATGGAGCTGACAAAAATGGAGCTAGCATCAGTACCATTTTGCTGGCATCATGGTGGTGGCGTCAATGCCATGGAGCTGGCATCAATACCATGATGTTGGCATCAGGTATTGATGCCAGCATCATGGTGCTAACGTCAATATCATGGTGCTGGTATCAATACCATGAAGCTGGCATCAATACCTTGGGGATGGCATCAGAACCCTGGGCTGGCATCATTACCCAAAGGGGGTTTTCATCAATACCATAGTGTTGGTATTAATGACATTGTGCTGGCATCAATACTATGGTACTGGCATCAATACCATGGTACTGGCATCAATACTTATGGTATTTGGGGTCAATACCATGGTGCTGGCATCAATAAAAAGGGGCTTGACATCAATAAATGGGTTTTGGCATCAATAAAATGTTGCTGGATCAAAACCAATGAGCTGTCATCAATCCATTGAGCTGACATCAATACCATGGAGCTGGCATCAGTAACATATGCTGGGATCAATACCATGGTTCTTCCATCAATTCAGTGGTGTTGGTTAAACCAACCCAAAACAAGCGGCATCAAACCCTGGTCCTGACTTCAATACCATGGTACTGGCATCAATACTATGGTGCTGGCATAAATACCATAGGGTTGGCATCAATACCATGGAGCTGGCATCAATACCATGGTGCTGGCATCAGTACCATGGTGCTGGCATCAATATCATGGAGCTGGCGTCAATACCATAAAGCTGGCATCAATACCATAGAGTTTGGGATCAATGCCATGGTTATGGCATCAATTTATGGTGCTGGCATCAATACCACGGTGCTTGCATGATGGGATCAATACCATGGAACTGGCATCAATACCATTTTGCTGGCATCAATACCATGATGCCGGCATCAACACCATGGTGCTGGAATTGGTACCAAAGGTGCTGGCATCAAAAATAGTGCTGACATCAAAAACCATGGAACTGGGATGAATACCATGGTGTTAGCATCAGTACCATGGTGCTGGGCATCAATACCATGGTGCTGGCATCAAAAACCATGGTCCCGGCATCAATACCATGGAGCTGGCATCAATACCATGGTGCTGGCATCAGTTCCATGGTGGGTGGCATCAATATCATTGTGCTGGCATGAATACCATTTGCAGTCGTCAAAAAACAATGGTGCTGCTATCAATACCATGGTGGTGGCATCAATACCATTTTGCTGGCATCAATTCCATGGGGGGGGTATCAATACCATGGTGCTGGTATCAGTACCGTGGCTATGGTGTGAATACCCCTGGTGCTTGTATCAATATTATGGTTGTGGCAACAATACCATAGTGTTGCTAACAATACCATAGAGCTGGTATCAATACCATGGAGTTTGTATCAACATTATGGTGTTTTTTAATAATACCATGGTCCTGGCGTCAATACCATGGTGCTGGCGTCAATACCATGATGCTGGCATCAAGACCATGGGGCTAGCATGAATACCATGGTTCTGCATCAGTATCACGGTGCTAGCATAAAGACTATAGGTCTAGCATCAATACCATGGGTCTAGCATCAATACCATGGTTTTAGCATCAGTATCACGGTGCTGGGATCAAGACCATCGGTCTAGCATCAATACCATGGTTTTAGCATGAATACCACGGTGCTGGCATGAATACCATGGAGCTGGCCCGGGAAAACCATGGAACTGACATCAATACCATGGTGCTGGCATCGGTATCGTGGTGCTGGCATCAATACCATGGTGCTGGCATCGGTATCGTGGTGCTGGCATCAATACCATGGTGCTGGCATCAATATCATAGTGCTGGGAAACAATACCATAGTGCTGGCATCAATACCATGGTGCTGGCATCAAAAACCATGGAGCTGACCCTCAATACCATTGTGCTGGCATCAGTACCATTTGCTGGCATCAATACCATGGTACTGGCATCAATACCATGGTGCTGCCATAAATACCATGGGCTGGGGATCAATACCATGGTGCTGGCATCAATACCTTGGGCTGGCATCAATACCCTGGTGCTGGCATCAGTATTATGGTACTGGCATCAATAACCCTGGTGCTGGCATCAATATCATGGTGCTGGGGATCAAATCATGGTACTGGCATCAATACCATGGTGCTGGCATCAATAACATGGTACTGGCATCAATACCATGGTGCTGGCATCAATACCATGGTGATGGCCAAAAATTTTGGGATCAGTACCATAGATTGGCATCAATACCATGGTGCTGGCATCAATACCATGGTGCTGACATCAATACCATAGTGGGTGGCATCAATACCATTTTGGTGCCTGTCATCAATACCATTTTTTGGGGCTGGCATCAATATCATGGTGCTGGCATCAATACCATGGTGTTTACATCAATACCATGTTTCTGGCATCAAATAATGGTGCTGGCATCAATACCATGGTGCTGGCATCAATACCATGGTTTTTGGGATCAGTGCCATGGTGCTGGCATCAATACCTTTGGTGCTGGCATCAATACCATGATGCTGACATCAATAACATGGTGCTGGCATCAATACAATGGTGTTTGGGATCAATACCATGGTGCTGACATCAATATTATGTTGCTGGAATCAATATAATGGTGCTGGCATCAAAACCATGGTGCTGGCATCAATACCATGGTTCTGGCATCATTGCCATGGTGCTGGCATCAATACCATGGTGCTGGCATCAATAACATGGTGCTGACATCACTAACATGTTGCTGGCATCAATACCATGGTGCTGGCATCAATACCATGGGCTGGCATCAATAACATGGTGCTGGCATCATTACCATGGTGCTGGCATCAATACCATGGTGCTGGCATCAATAACATGGTGCTGGCATCATTTCCATGGTGCTGGCATCAATACCATGGTGCTGGGATCAATACCATGGTGCTGGCATCAATGCCATGGTGCTGGAAACAAAACCATGGGGGCTGGGATCAAACCTTTTTTTCTGGCACAATACCATGGTGCTGGCATCAATACCCATGGACTGGCATCACATCCATGGTGCTGGCACCAATACCATTGTGCTGGCATCAAACCATAGTGCTGGCATTAGTAGATGGTGCTGGCATCAGGGAATATGGTGCTGGCATCAGTAATATGGTCTCATCAATACCATTTATGTTACCGTTTAGTAACATTACATCATTTCTAAATATTTTATTTTTTGTGCTTCCCGAACCGACTTTGACGTTGACGTTTATCTTATGTTTTCACCGCTTCAATTGATGATTTTCTCTGGTTTACTTCAGTCTGATGATGGAGAGTCACCCCAAACACCTCAATATATGATGATTCAAGATGAATTCCTGCCCTTTATTGTCCTTTTTTTATAAAAAAAAAATATATATATATATATATATATATATATATATATATATATATATATATATATATATATATATATTTCATTGTATATATTCTGGGGAAGGGGTATATCACAGTGTATATACACTGGGAAGAATATATCTAAGTTTATGTATCCTAAAAATGTATATCTTAGTATATATAAACTGAGAGGTGTATATATATGTATATAACCGACAGTTTCATTAATCACTGTTTTATGACGGATCTTTCTGAAACTAGCTGCTTGAGGGCCCCAATGCCTTAGGGGCCCAGATGATTAAAATTTTGTGTCTACTGTAAGAGAAGGTTTTTTTTGAAAAAAAAAAAAAAATAATAATAATAATAATAATAATAATAATAATAATAATAATAATAATAATAATAATAATAATAATAATAATAATAATAATAATAATAATATAGTGTTATTTAATATAAATTAATATTAAAATATAAATTACAAGCTAATTAGAATATGATGTAGGGGACCCTAACAGCTGAAGGGACCCATAACAGCTGAAGGTGACCCATAACAGCTGAAGGGGGACCCATAACAGCTGAAGGTGACCCATAACAGCCGAAGGGGGGACCCACCCCAGCCAAGGTTTTAGGACCCAAAATTGGGGCCAACATTTTTTGGGGATTGTTTTTCTTGACTGGGGGTGCGGTGACCTGCAGCTTTTTTGACCCCAAAAAAGATAGACTTTATACCCCAAAAACCCAACCCAACCTTTAAACCTTTCCGAAATGAAGACTTTAAACCCAACTAACCTTAATAACTCCGTGAACTAGACTTTGAAACTAACTGAGCAATAGATAGTCTTGAAACCTAGCTAATACACTTTAAAAACCCAAAAACCCAAATGTTAGACAGGCTTGGGAAAACCAATTAACCAACCACACTATATAAGGCAATTATAAAATTTTTCAACTTCAGAGTAAAACAGAAAAAGAGACAAACGTCTCTCATTCACATCAATAAAAATTATAAATCTAAGACAATTTGTAATTTATTTATTTTCTAATTCTAAAGAATTTGAAGATTCACTGTATGAAGGCACTCACACTAATGTGTGTGGGCAACCTCAACAAGTATTTACATAGGTCAATATACACAGCCCCCTTCACCAAAAATAAAATAATTAAATATATATAATTTTATATATATATATATATATATATATATATATATATATATATATATATATATATATATATATATATATATATATATACTGGAGACAGGATCCATAAAATTTTTTTGGGGGATGAAGATTGTGAACCTAGTAGAACCAGTGAAAAAAGGGGGGGTCAGGAGCTTTCGAATCGACCTCTGCTACGACAAAGGGGGGAACACACACACATATAAAGGACACAAGGAGCCAGGGGGCTGGGGAAAGGGGAAAAACAGTGGACAGCAAAGGGGGTTGAAGGAGCTAAGATGCTCCTTTTTATCAGACCACCGGGAAGTCCAGGAGATAAAATTTGGGGAAAAAACAAAGATGCTTTTAAAAGGGATCCAAGGGTATAGAGGAAAAGAAATAGGAAGAGGAGAGGGGGAAGTCACTAATTATTAATGGGCTTGAAGAGGCTGAAAGGAGGACCTATGATGAAAGAAGACAGGGGGGGGAAAAAAAGATTGAGAATATCATCACAATAACGGGAGAGAAGAACAGATTTTCAGATACTTTGGGGGTAAAAAAAACTTGCTCAGTCAAATTGACATACAATACAGAAATGGTACGAAACAGGTTCACAGAGAAACAACGGTTAAAAGACTCACAAAATACCAATTTAGTTTACCCCTTTACCACGACAAAAAAAGGGTGGGAGAAATTGATGCAAGGGGCAGGAAGGAGAGACAGGGCAGCCCCGACAGGCAGACAAGTGCAGCCTCATGGGAAACACCAAACACAACCACCCACATAATCCCCCTTTAACACCTACCACCACACACCAAAACCCAAAAAACAATCCAGAAACAAACCACACTCCAAAACCCCCGGTAGTCCCCCCCCAGCACTAATATCACCATCACTGTAGACTCACATTTATCCTGCCTGCACCAACCCTTCCCACAAAAACAGAATAAAGACTAGAAAGGATGCTGAAGGTATGGCACACCAACTCAGGTCAAATAACAAAAAGAGTGGGGAGTGGCAACAGCAATCATTGAGGATTCCCGGGCATCATAGCTCTTACAGAGACAATGCTTACTGGGAAGATAACAGATGCAATTATCGCAACTGGATATTAGATCCTGAGGAAAACTTAAAAGGGAAAAGATGGGGAGGAGGAGGTGCACTGCTCATCAAAAACCAGTGGGGTTTTTAGGAAATGGTAGGAATGGACAGAAGGGGAAAGGGGATGACTGCATAGTAAAACAACACTTCAGACCAGGGCCAAGGTGGTGATAGGATATACAACCCATCTCTGAACAGCAAGAGACCAAGACAAGAGTACAATGAGAGCAACAAACATATGGTGGACACACTAGCTGAGGTGGCTAGAGGGGGAAAGATCATCATGGGGGGCTTAACCATAAAGAGACTGACTGGAAAAACCCGGGGCCCCATGGGGGAAACCCGAAACATGGAGGGTTTAAAATGATGGAAGTGGATTTGGGAAAAATTCATGCACCAACATGTTAGGGACACAACCAGAGAGAGAGAGGAAAAAAAAAAAAAAAAAAAAAAAAAAAAAAAAAAAAAAAAAAAAAAAGGGGAAAAGGAGGAAAAACCCGTAAAGCTGACCCCTTATTCACCTTGAACAGTTCAAACATTAAGATATTTACATAGAAGGCCCCCCGGCACTAGTGATCATGTTGGGGTGAGTTTTTAATATCTTGTTAAGTTAAGAGGGGAGACAACAACACAAAAAGGAGGGGGGAAGCCAAGCTTCTAAAAAAAAGGACTACACAGTCATGAGACACTTCTTTAAAAAAGGGGGAGTGCTAAAGAGAACTGAAGAGAAAATGAATGAAATAATGGATCACATAACCGCAAAAAGGGAAAAGAGGAAGAGAGAAGTTCGTTCCCCGGGGGAACAGAAACAAAAGGGGACCCGGGGTGAGCCCCCTTTGGGTTTTCCCAGAGGTGTAGAGTGAGTCCCATGGTTTACCCAGAGGTGTAGAGTGAGTCCATTGTTTACCCAGAGGGGAGGAGTCCATTGTTTACCCAGAGGTGTTGAGTGAGTCCATTTTTACCCAGAGGTGGGGAGAGGAGTCCATTGTTTGCCTGGTGGAGAGGCCAAACCATGTAAAAAATACAGAAAACAAAGGACTCAGGGAAATAAGGAGCTGGGAAGAGCCAGAAATGAATATTCATGGATAAGGAGAGAAGCCCAGTGTCAATAAGGGGAATGACATAGCATCAAAACCAAATCTGACCCAAAGTTATACAGCCACATCAGGGGGGAAACAAGAGTCAAGGACCAGGTAATCAGGGGGGAAAGGGAAAGGGGGAGAGCCACCCCCGGATTTTACCGGAATATGTGAAGAGCTCAGCACAAGATTTTTGGGGGGTAATCACAGTGGAGGCAGAAAAGCTTCCAGGAAACTGAAGTGGTAGGGTGCACCAGCAAGTGCTGACACACTGCACATAACCGGGGGAGAGATGAAGAAATTGCTATGTGAACTAGATACCACGAAGGTAGTTGGCCCAGATAAAACTCTACATGGGTCATCAAAAGGGAGAGAGGTGTTAACAGCAATCTTCAATTATTCTATTGAAAAAGGGGAAAAGCCTGGGGGTGTGTAAGACAGAAAATGTAATCCCAATTTTTAAGAATGAAGACAGACAGGGAAACATTAAACTACAGACCAGTGTCACTGGCATGTATAGATGTAAAAATCATGGGGGAAGATTATCAGGAGAGGAATGGTTGAGCACCTGTCAGGGAAAGGGCTCATACATGGGAACCATTATGGCTTCAGGAATGAAAAAACTTGTGTCAGAAATCTAATGGGGTTTTTACAACAAGGTAACAGAAGCAAGACAGGAAAAGGGTGGGTAGACTGCATCTTCTTTGGGATGTAAGACGGCTCTCGACACAGTACCCACATAAGAGATTGGTTGAAAAGCTAGAGGAGCAGGCAGGAATAGCAGGACAGCATTGCAATAGATCACCAGAAAATACAGAAAAGGGTGGAAACAACGAATGTTGGTATTTGGGCGAGGTGCCCAAAATGGGTTCATTTTCGAGGGGGGTTTCCCCAAAAATTTTAGTCCTACGTCTGGTGCTGTTTCTGGAATATGTGAATAACAGGGTATAGGTTCAGAGATGTCCTTGTCTGCAGACGATATGAAGCAAATGAGGAGAATTCGTCGACAAGGATCATGTAAGACTACAAGAGGATCTGGACAGGCTACAATCCTAATCCAACAAGGGGGTTTTTGGAGTTTATTCCCCCCAAGTACAAAGTCATAAAGCATAAGAGAGGACAAAGAAGACCGCAGATGGAGTACAGACTAGGGGGAAAAAAAGGGTGCAAAACCCTTTCTCAAGGAAAAAGGGTGTGAGGATGAACATCACACCGAACACATCCCCGAGGTACATCAACCAAGTGCTGCAGCATATGGACGCCTGGCATGCCAAGACACTGTACAACCCTTAAGTCAAGCAAATACTGGAGATGCAGCACCAGTATGGAACCCACACCTAGTCAAACACGGGGGAAGAAATTTGGAAAGGGAAGTTTTAAACAAACTTGTCCCGGAGCTAAGGGGGAATCCTAAAAGGGGAGGTCTTGTTTAAACCCAAGACAGGAAAGGGAAGGGGAAAAAAATATAATGAAAAAAAAACTGAGCAAAAATTTAAAATTTTTAAATTTCAGACATGGGGCAAGGGAACCCGAAGGGAAAAACCCGATAATTTTTTAAAAAAAGTTAGGGTATTTCCAGCCCCAGAGTTGTCAAAAGGGGAAAAATCTGGAGGGTATAAAAAATAAGGAAAATACATGTTTTTTAAAAAGAAAGGGAGGGAAAAACCTTGAAGAAAAAGAGTGGAGCCATTGCGACCAAAAAGAGGGGGGCCCCGGGGGGGTGGAATCGACCCCCCAAAAACAACACAAGACAACACAACTGACGGGGAAAAATAGACCCCGGGAAATGTCCCCGTTTTAGATATGGAAACCCAAAAATTTAATTGGGGAAAGGGTTTTGGAGGGCCACAAATGGATTAATGCAAGTTTTGGTCCAAAAACTGGGTCCCCATTTAACCCCAAAGGAAAAAACCCTGAAGATTTGGGAAGGGCAAAAAAAATATACAGATACAGGCTTTGGGGGGGGAAAATGAAACCTCTCAAGAAAAGGGCTGAGGTGATTATAAACCACACTTTTAAAAAAAAGAAAGGGGCAAACAAAAAAACTATAGGGGCAAAAAAAAATGTCCTAAAAGAAAAAAAAAGGGTTTTTGGGAAAAACAAACCCGATACACTTTGGGAAAAAAGGGGGAAAGGGGGGGGCAAAAAAATATATAAAAACTGAGAGGGAAAAAAAATATTTTGGGAAAAATGTTTCCCGAGATGGGACACGCAACAAGGGGAAAAGTTTTGGGGAAATTTAAGACTCCCGATGAATACAGGGATGTTAGGAAGATTTCTTCAGTCACAGAGTTTTCAGGGGAAATAAAATAGTCTGGAGAGTGATGTAGTGGAGGCAGGATCCATACATAGCTTTGAAGAAAAGGTATGATAAAGCTCGGGAGGAAGAGAGTGGACCTATTAGTGACCAATGAAGGATGGGGCCAGGAGCTATAAATCGTCCCCCGCAACCACAATTAGGGGAAATAGGTGAGTAAAACACACATAAATACACACACACATAAACACTACACACACGCACACACACACAGATGCTGAGGGGGCCAATAACAAAAATCTTCAAAAACAAATGTAGTCCCAATTTTTAAGAAAGGAGACAGACACGAGGCATTAAACTATAGACCAGTGTCAATGACGTGTATAGTATGCAAAGTCATGGATAAGATCATCAGGGGGGAGAGTGGTGGAGCACCCAGGGAAAAACACAAACTTATAAACGACAACCAGCACGGTTTCAGGGGAAAAAACTTTGTCACAAAACCCATTGGGGTTTTATGACAAGGTAACAGAAGTAAAAACACGAGAGAGAGGGGTGGATAGACTGCATTTTTTTTGGGCTGCAAGAAGGCGTTCAACACAGTTCCTCACAAGAGGTTAATGCAAAAGCCAGAGGATCAGGCACACGTAAAGGGAAAGGCACTGCAATGGATCAGAGAATATCTGACAGGGAGGCAACAATATCATGGTACGTGACGAGGGGCGAGGGGCACTCGGGCGAGTGGGGTTCCACAAGAGCCGGGGCCTAGGACCTGTACTGTTTTTGGTATATGTGAATGGGCATAACGGAAGGGATAGACTCAGAAGTGTCCCTGTTTGCAGATGATGTGAAGTTAATGAGAAGGGAAATTTAAAACAGTTGAGGATCAGGGAGGACTAAAAGAGACCCAGACAGGCTACAAGTCTTTGGGCCAGTAACTGGGCCCCTTTAATTTAACCCCGCCAAATGTAAAGTCATGAAGATCGGGGAAGGGGAAAAAAGACCGCAGACAGAGTAGAGAATAGGTGGCCAAAGACTGCAAACCTCACTCATGGAAAAAGATCTTGGGGGGAGTATAATACCGGGGCAATTCTCCTGAGGCCCCATCAATCAAATAACTGCTGCAGCATACGGGCGGCTGGCAAACCTAAGAATAGCGTTCCAATACCTCACTAAGGGAAACGTTCAAGACTCTGTACACTATATACGTCAGGGGCCCCTACTGGAGTATGCAGCACCAGTTTGGAACCCACACCTGGGCAACACGTCAGGAAATTAGAGAAAGTGCAAAGGTTTGCAACAAGACTAGTCCCAGAGCTAAGGGGATTTCCCCAGAAGAAAGGCTAAGGGAAATCGGCCTGACGACACTAGGGGGAAAAGGGGGGGGTTAGGGGGGACATGATAACGAATTTTAAAATTGGGGAGGAATAGATAAGGTGGACAGAGACAAGATGTTCCAGAGAGGGGGCAAGAAACAAGGGGCACAATTGGAAATTGAAGACTCCTATGAGTCAAAGGGATGTTAGGGGAAAATTTTTCAGTCAAAAGTTTCAGGAAGTGGAATAGCCTAGGGAAAAGGGCAGTGGCGGGCAGGAACCATACATAGTTTTAAGACGAGGTTTGATAAAGCTCAGGGGGCAGGGAGAGAGAGGACCTAGTAGCAATCAGTGAAGAGGCCGGGGGAAGCCAAAACGACCCCTGCAACCACAAATAGGGGAGTACACACACACACACACCAGGGAAATATGACTGAGCTAAAATCGAATACGACCCCAGCAATCACAAAAGGGGGACACACAAGCCTGCACACACACACACACACACACACACACACACACACACACACCCACACACACACACACATTGTTACATACACATGTACACAAGATTTACATTTCATGGAACGGCTAAAAAATGGGATCCTAGAGAGGAAGACAAGACCCGGGGGAACGAGGAAGAGCGGTGTGGAAAGGAAGAAGGACAGCAGAGCTTAAGAGAAGGGAACAAGAAGGGGAAAAGAGGCTGATGAGTTTAATAATATAATGGAGGAGAGACTGGCTTCAGAGAGAAAGAAGGTTATAAACGCAACTGCAGAGGCTAGGATCAGAGCCTAGGCTCTGAGGAACTAAAAATGCTGAAACAGGATACAGACCCGAACAATAGAAGGGAAATGGCAACAGGAATGGGAGACAGAGCCAGGGGAGGGGACCGAAGGGAGGAAAGGAAAAAGACCTACACAGAGGTAATATCAGACCACTGGGAATGTCTAGGAGTGTGAGTAGCAGGCCATTGGGTACTGGGGCAGCAGACAGAGAGGGAATAAAGGGAAGAGGAGACAGGTCACCTGCAGAGGTGTTATCAGGCCAACGGGAGTTTCAAGAAATTTTAAAGGAGAGAAGCTATGGAGACGTTAAATCGTACCATGAGATATGAAGGGAAATGCAAAAGGGGAAAAAAAAGAGATTGAAAACATCAAAAAAAAAAAAAAGACATGAGCCAGCGAAAAATTTTTTAGAGAATGGGGGGATACTAAAGGAAAAAAAATCGTCCAGTCAAATTGATTTTGTCAGAAAAGGGAAACAGGATCCTGCAGCAGAAACCATGACTAAGGGGTTCACTAAATTACCAGCAGGTGTACATCGAATGACACTGAAAGAGAAGATACATTGATGCAATGGACAGGAAAGATAGACAAGGGTGGAGACTGGCAGGGAGCCCTGACTTGAGAGTACTAAAAAACACAACCCACCCCCTCAGAATCACCCACAGAACACCCTCAACCCTGACAACCCCACGCAACCCCAAAAAATTAACCCAAGACAACCCACATCCCCCACCACCCCATCACAAACTTCACCCCCCACAACATCCCATAGTATAGTGCCAGGTCTCCTGCTTCCCAACCCCCACAACCCCCCACCCCAGAATACAGTATTGGAAAAGAAGTTGAAGATATGGTACACCAATGCAGACAGAATAGCAAATAAGTGTGAGGGGGGGCATGACAGAATTACGAAGGCCTCCCCCGACATCATAGAGCTCACGGAAACAAAGCTCACAGGGGTCATAGCAGATGTGATCTTTCCCCCCTGGGTACCAGACTCCGAGTAAGGGTATAGGGAACAAAGGGAATTAGAAATTACACTGCTCATCAAAAACAGTGGAGTTTTTAGGAGATGGAAGGAATTGACAGAAGGGGAACAAGGGGGTACATAGTAGGAACATTTCAGACTGAGGGTCCCAAGTGGAGATTGCAGGGGTGTACAATAAACAACAGAATAACAGGAGGCCAAGAAAAAAATATGATGAGAGCAACAGAGCAATGGTGGACACATGCTGAAGGGGGATGATTTCTATGACAAGGAAGTTGACTGGGAAAAACCCGATCCACATGGGGACCAGAAGCATGGAGGGTCAGATGATGGAGGTGGTATGGTAAATCTCATGCATCAACATGTTTGGGGGCACTACCAAAAAAAGAGAGAGAGAGAGAGAGAGAGAGAGAGAGAGAGAGAGAGAGGGGAGAGAGAGAGAGAGAGAGAGAGAGAGAGAGAGAGAGAGAGAGAGAGAGAGAGAGAGAGAGAGAGAGAGAGAGAGAGAAAGGGAGGAGGGGAAGCCAACAAGGCTGGACCCCCGATTCACCTTGAGGAGTTCAGACATTGGGGATATCACTTATGAAAGGCCACCAGAGCTGGTGATCATGGGGTCCTGAGACATTTGTAGAGCTAAAATGGAAAGTGAAATAAGAGAAGGATGGGAGAAGCCAAACTACGAAAGAAGGAACTTGGGAAAGAATAAATGATATGATGGATCACGTGACCAAAAAGTTCAGGGAAAGGGAGAGGAGAAATTCATACCCGGGAAAGAAACAATTGGAAGACCAGAACGATCCCTTTGGGTTCACCCAAAGGTGTAGAGAGGCCAGAGCTGGGCACTAGAGAATGGAGAAGGTACAGAAGACAAAGGACTCAAGAAAATAAGATAGAGCCAAAAAGCCAAAAACGAATACACATAAATAAGGAGAAAGCCTAATGGCAACATGAGAATGACATCACATCAAATGCCAAATCTTACCTGAAGCTGTTGTACAGCCACATCAGGAGGAAAACAACAGTCAAGGACCAGGTAATTCGGATAAGGAAGAAAGGAGGGAGATAATAAGAAATGATAAAGAAGTATGTGGGGAGCTCAACAATAGATTTAGGAGGTATTTCTTTGGGAGTAAGAAACATTTCCGAAACGGATTGCAGGGTGCACCAAAAAGTGCTGACACATACACACAAGTAAGGAGGAGGTGATAAGCAAACTAGATACCTCAAAGGCGGGGGGACCAGACAGCATCTCCCCCGGGTTCTGAGAGAGGAGCAGAGACACTGTGTGTGCCACTAACAACAATCTTCAAAACATCATTGTCATGGCGTTCTCAAGAAAGAAGACAGACACGCAGCATTAAACTACAGACCAGTATCACTGACTTTACAGTATGCAAAGTCATGGAGAAGATTATCAGGAGAGTGATGGAGCAAAATAGAAAGAAATGAGCTTATACACGACAACCAGAGCTTTCAGGGGAAAGGGAAATCTTTGTCAAAAAACCCACTTGAGTTTTACAACAAGGTAACAGAAGACAGGAGAGAGAGAGGGGGGGGTACACTGCATTTTCTTGGATTGTAAGAAGACTTTTAAAAAAATTCCACACAAGAGATTAGTGCAAATGCTAGAGGATCAGGCAGGAATAACAGGAAAGGCACTCAATGGGTCAGGGAATACCACAGGAAGGAA
This sequence comes from Cherax destructor, assembly GCA_009830355.1. Lineage (NCBI taxonomy): Eukaryota > Metazoa > Arthropoda > Malacostraca > Decapoda > Parastacidae > Cherax > Cherax destructor. The sequence continues at coordinate 5,974 of WNWK01018151.1, read as the reverse complement.
ACAACGAGCGATGGTACGTGATGAGGTGTCAGGGGTGGGTGCATGTGACGAGTGGGGTTCCACAAGAATCAGTCTTAGGGGCGGTGCTGTTTCTGGTATAAGGAATGATATGATGGAAGGATATATTCAGAGGTGTCCCTGTTTGCAGATGATTTAAGCTACGGAGAATTCCAGACGAGGATCAGGTAGAACTACAAAGGGGTCTGTAGAGGTAAGTCTGGTCCAGCAACTGGCCCCCGGGGTTTAAAACCCCAACAGGTCCAAAGTCATGAAAATTGGGGAAGGTCATGGAAGACTGCAGACAGAGTACAGTCAGGGGGCCGAAGATACAAACCCCACCAAGAAAAAAGGGTCTTGGGGTGAAAAAAAACCAACACACGCCTGAAGCGCACATCAACCAGATAACGTGCAGCACATGGGCGCCTGACAAACCTAAGAATAGTTTTTGACACCTGAGTAAGGAATCATTCAAGACTGTGTATGTCAAGCCAATATTATATGAGTCACTAGTATGGACACAACACATTGCCAAGCACATGAAAAAAGAGAAAGTGCAAAGGTTTGCAACAAGACTAGTCCTGAGCTAAAGGAGTTGTCCACAAGGAGAGGTTAAGGAAAATCAACCTGACGATACTGGGGGGACGGGCAGGAGAGGGACGAAGATAAATATAAAATACTGGAGGAATTGACAAGGTGGATGGGGGACAGAATGTTCCAGAGAGGGGGACACAGCAACAAGGGGTCACAATTGGAAGTTAAAAACTTAAATGAATAAAAGGGTTGTTAGGAACTATTTCTTTAGTCATAGAGTGTCAGGAAGTGGAATAATCGGGGTGATGTAGTGGAGCAGGATCCATACATGTTTTAAAAAAAAAGATAAAGTTCATGGAGCAGGGGAGAGGGACCTAGAGCCACCAGCGTAGGGGGGGCCAGGAGCGTGAATCGACAACTGCAACCACAGATAGGTGAGTCAAAAGGTGAGTACACACACAACACACTTACACACACACAGGGGGTGTGAAGAGGCCAAAGCCAAGTATGCTTGAGCATGGAAAAAATATAGAAGGCAAAGGACTCAGGAAAACAGGGAGTTGAGCAGAAGAGCCAGAAAAGAAAAAGCATGAATAAGTGTCAATATGGAATGACATAGCATCAAAACCCCATCTACCAAAGTTGTTATATATACAGTCACATCAGGAGGAAAAAAACAGTTAAAGACCAGGTGATCAGGCTGAAGAAGGAAGGAGGGGAAACTACAGGGGAACGACCAGGAAATATGTGAAGACTAAACGAACAAGGAGGTCTCCACAGTGGGAACAGAGAGACTTTCAGCAACCGAGGGGGTACAGGCACCGGGTGCTGGACACACTGCACAGAACCGAGGAGGAGGTGAAGAAACTACTGGGGGAACTAGATCCCTCGAAGGCAGTGGGCCCAGAAATATCTCTCCTTGGGTCTTGAGAGGGGAGCAGATGCACTGTGGGGCCATTAATAACAACCCAATAAACTATTCAAACATGGCAACTTCCTGGGGGGGTGGAAGACAACAAATGTAGTCCCGATTTTTAAGAAAGGAGAAGAAGGCAGCACTAAATTACATACTAGTGTCACTGACATGTTATTATGTTGTTGTGTAGAGGATTAGGGGGAAAAGAGTAGTGGAGCACCTAGAAAGCAACAGCCCATACAAACAACCGGCACGGCTTTAGGGGAAAGGGGAAAACCTGCATCACAAACATATTGGGGGTCTATGACAAAGAACAGAAGACAGACAGGAGAGAGAGAGGGATAGGTAGATTACATCTTTTTACTGGGCTTTGATACAGTGCCCACAAGAGACAGTTGAAAAACAGAGAAGCAGGTAGGAATAACAGGGACAGTACTGCATTGCATCAGGGAATGCATCATTCTTTGACCAACACACGCTGGTACGAGACGAGGTTGCATGTGTTGAGTGGGGTCCCAAAAGGGGCGGTTCTAGTTCTGGTGCTGTTTCTTTTATTTGTAAATGACATGGAGGGGGAAAATTCAGAGGGTTCCTGTTTGCAGACTAGGGAAGCTAATGAGGAAATAAAAGGACGAGGATCAGGTAAGCCCACAAGAGGACCTGAAGGTAAGCCGGTCTAACAAATGGTTTTTGGAGTTTAACCCAGGAAGTGAAAAGTTATGAAGCTTGGGGGAAAGAAAAAGAAGATCGTAGACAGAGTACAGCCTAAGAGGTCAGAGGCTGAAAAAACTAACTCAGGGAAAAGGGATCGGGGGGTGAGCATCATCCCACACATCTCCTGAATCAAAATCAAACAAATAACTGCTGCAGCTGGGCGCCTGGAAAACCTGAGAATACTTTCAACTTCTAAGTAAGGAGTTATTCACACACTGTATTCCGTGATGTCAGGTTCATTTTGGGAGTATGCAGCACCAGTATGAAACCCACACCTGGTCAAACACTTTAAGAAATTAGAGGAAGTGCAAAGGTTTGCAACAAGACTAGTCCGGGAGCTAAGGAGTATGTCCTATGAAGAGGGTTAAAGCAACTCAACCTGACAACACTGGGGGAAAAGGGGGGTGGAGGGAATGATAACAACATGTAAAATACTGAGGGGAGTTGACAAGTTGTATGGGGATAGAATGTTCCAAAATGGGACACAGCAACAAGGGGTCACAACTGGAAGTTCCAGATGAATAACAAAATGTTAGGAAGATTTTTTTGTCAAAAGTTGTCAGGAAGTGGAATAATCTGGAGAGGATGTAGTGGGGGAAAGGTCCATATATAGCTTTGGGAAAAGGTTCGATAAATATGGACAGGGAGAGGGGGGACCTAGAAGCAATCAGTGAAGATGCAGGGCCAGGAGCATGACTGACCCCCGTAACCCAATTAGGGGAATACACACATACAAATAAATGTCTTGATATTACATCTATAAAGGAGAGCAATAAACCCACAGGGCACACAGGCCCGGGAAACATGAGGCAATCGGGTTTAATCCAAGGTATGGGAGGATAATCCCATTTTCTTGAATCAAGAGCCTTTCACCACACAAGTTACCTTATATATATATATATGTAAAGGATATTTAATTTTATAGAAAGGTTTTAAACAGAGGATTTAAGTAAATATTTAATTAGATAATTATTTTTCCATGGTAGACTTCTGGTAGGTTGTGAAGAAGCCTTTTGGGGGGGGAAACCTTTTTAAACTTACTAGTAGGCTTTCAGCATAGAACAAGAAGGCTTTAAATTTTCCTGTGAGGGGTTAGATCCGGTTCAAGGGGCCAGCCTGTGTGGTTTGTTAAGCGCGTGACTACGATAGGTTTGGCAAATGTATGTTTAAGGCATATGAACATGCAAGCTCATCTGAGGCTGTACCTGCATATTACCCTTGGCCTGTCAGGCCTAAAAGAAAATTAATTGGAAGAAGGGCACTTTCTGCCCATTTAGCCCATTCTTGACATTCAAAATCAAAATTAATAATATCCTTCCTAAATAGGGGAATAATGTAAATAAAAAAATATAAGTATAGTATTATACATTCCCTTTATATACACTGATGCACATCTCTCAGTATATACACATTGGTATACGTCTTGCAGTATATATATATATATATATACACTGTAAAAAATCCATCAGTGTATATACACTTATACATCCCCAGTGCATACTTACTTGTAAAAATGATAACTTTCCCTACAATGTTGTAAATTATCCACAACATTTGCAACAGCAGGAGTTCAATAACCCGCAGTCAAAAAAAAAAGATGTTTTAATATGATGCTATTACACTTGTTTCAAGTCTTTATATATCTTAGGGGGGCCAAGAGCTAAGTGTCTCATGGATTTTCACTATATGATCAGCACTAGACCTGTATGGGGCCCCCCCAATCTCATAGACAGCTTGTGTTAATCAGTTGACGACCCCCCGTAGTGGCTATCAGCGGTCAAGGTTGAATAAGGAAAGCTCTAATCCTTGACAAGAGCCCTTACATGAAGGCACTCTGAGCGGCAGTTATGGTGTGAGTGCCACAGGCTTGGTCTTGACTGGGATCACAACCCCCCAGTGAATAACAACACCACACAAAAACAGATATTATACAAGCACTTGCAGCACTCAGCCAGCAGCAGCCAACAGCATCTACAGCAGAGCCCAAAAGTAGCTAACAGCAGCTACAATGGCAGCCAAAAAGCAGCTAAAAAACAGATATAGCAGAAAACAGCAGTACAGTAGTAGCTATAATAGCAGCCATAACAGCAGCTACAGCAGTAGCTAACAGCAGCTACAATAGAGCTACAACAGCAGCAATAACAAAAAACTACAACGATAGCTACAACAGCAGATACAGCAGTAGCTACTCACAGCCCCGCAAACGCAGTAGCTACTAAAGCAGCTACAACAGCAGCTACTACAGCAGCTACAACGGCAGCTACAGCAGCTACAACAGCAGCTACAGCAGCAGCTAGAACAGCAGCTACAACTGCAGCTACAGCAGCAGTTATAGCAGTTACAAAAGCAGTTACAGCAGCATCTACGAAAGGACCTATAGCAACAGCTACAACGGCAGCTACAGTAGCTACAACAATAGGTACAACAGCAGCTACAGCAGCAGCTACAACTGCAGCTACAACAGCAGCTACAGCAACAGCTATAGCAGTTACAAAAGCAGCTACAGCAGCAGCTGCAAAAGGAGCTACAGCAACAGCTACAATGACAGCTACAGTAGCTACAACAGCACCTACAGCAACAGCTACCACTACAGCTACAGCAGATACAACAACAGCAGCTACAGCAGCCGCTACAACAACAGCTACAGTAACAGCTAAGACTGCAGCTACAGTAGCTACAACAGCAGCTACAGCAGCCGCTACAACAGCAGCTACAGCAGCAGCTACAACAGCAGCTACAGCAGCAGCTACAACAGCAGCTACAGCAGCTGCTACAACAGCAGCTACAGCAGCCGCTACAACAGCAGCTACAGCAACAGCTACAACAGCAGCTACAGCAACAGCTACAACAGCAGCTACAGTAACAGCTAAAACTGCAGCTACATCAGCAGCTACAGCAACAGCTACAACATCAGCTATAGTAACAGCTAAAACTGCAGCTACAGTAGCTACAACAGCAGCTACAGCAGCAGCTACAACAGCAGCTACAGCAGCAGCTACAACAGTAGCTACAGCAGCAGCTACAGCAGCAGCTACAACAGCAGCTACAGCAGCCGCTACAACAGCAGCTACAGCAACAGCACACACAGCAGCTACAGCAGCAGCTCACAGCAGCACAGCAGGCTCACAGCAGCAGGCTACAGCAGCAGCTACAGCAGCAGCTACAACAGCAGCTACAGCAGCAGCTACAGCAGCAGCTACAGCAGCAGCTACAACAGCAGCTACAGCAGCTATAACAGCAGCTACAGCAGCAGCTACAACAGCAGCTACAGCAGCAGCTACAGCAGCAGCTACAGCAGCAGCTACAGCAGCAGCTACAACAGCAGCTAAAGCAGCAAGCTACACAGCAGCTACAGCAGCAGCTACAACAGCAGCTACAGCAGCAGCTACAGCACAGCTACAGCAAGCAGCTACAGCAGCTACAACAGCAGCCACAGCAGTAGCTACAGCAGCTAGCAGCAGCACAGCAGCAGCACAGCAGCAGCTACAACAGCAGCTACAACAGCTACAGCGCTACAACAGCATACAACAGGCAGCTACAGCATAAGCAGCAGCTACAACAGCAGCTACAACAGGCTCGCAGACACAGCACAGCACAAACAGCAGCAGCTACCAAAAACAGCTACAACAGAGCAGCCAAAGCACCACCCCTAAAAAGCAGCACCCAAAACAGCGGGCAGCTAAAAAACAGCACCCCTACACAGCACAGCAGCAGCTCACAGCAGTAAAAAGCACCCCTCCCAAAAAGCACGGGAAGACAAAGCACAGCAGCTAAAAAGCACAGCTCAGAACAACAAAACCGGAATAACAACTT
>WNWK01018150.1:0-40666 GCA_009830355.1 Cherax destructor | reverse complement strand
GAAGAACCCCCCGAAAGGATTGGTACCTGAGGTTAAGGAAGGTTCCCCCCTTCCCAAACACTCATCCCCTCCACCTTCTCCCCTCCTCCCTCCCCCACACATCAACAACTCTTCAATAAATGTAAGTGACATGTTATTGTTCAATATTTAATGTATTCAGGTATTCTTTATCAAATTTTTATTATTTAATGTCAAAAAGTTCTAAAAATATTTTATTTAACTACTTTTGGAAGTCTTGGACGATTAAATTTTTTTCCCATTATTTCTTAGGGGGAAAATTGATTCGTGTAACGATTGTTTCGCCTTAAAATATGCCCTCTCTGACGGATTAATATCGTAAGTCGGGGTACCACTGTACTTGTATTATTCATTCTAATGGTATAATTGACTATTTGGCACCATATGAGTGTGAGCGGAGCTTATCCGATGAGTGCCAGCCAATCAGGAATGCTAGGAACATTCCCGCTCTGGCGACTCCCGGGAGTCGGGAATTTTTTTTTATTACACTAATATCATCTAAAATGACAAAATAAACACTAAAAAAGACACATAAACATTATATATACACTAGAACTAATAAAATAGGCCATAATAAGGTGACTGTATTTCGAGGTTTTTGATATAAAAGTATTTCCCCTTCATCTTATATCATCATCTATGACATTGAGTGAGAGAAAACGGTGTTTTGGAGGGTATAACAACACTAGATCACCAGTAAACACTAAAACAACAGCGATTTTCGCGATTTTTTTTTTCCAATCCCGGAGACGTTTCACGCGATATCTCGGAAGTAAGTTATTGACCTATTTGACGAACCCCACCATTTATTATTAAAGTAAATGCAATAATATTGACAGGAATCATAAAACAATGATAGTTTTACAATATGACAGAAGGTATTTGCAATATTCCAAATATTTTTGGATTTGAGTGGGAGTAAAGGGCAAGGTATTTTGCAAATAAAAACTGAGGAACTTTATTTTTTTGTAGAATAACTAGAGATAATTACACGAATACCTTCAGTGAGAAAATCGCACTAGCATTGTTTTATACGTACCAAGTCTCAAATCCACTTTTCGTTGTGCCATTTAGGCAGAGGTAATTTTTAAATGGAATCTTCATGGAATTTTCAGTAAATATTTTTTTTCTCTTTTGTTTTTAGGGCTATCTTATTGAAACTCACAGAGAATAAGGTCCATAAACACGTCTTCATGTGCAAAAAAAAAAAAAAAAAATGAACGAAATCGGACGAAAATTAAAAAAAAAGGTCCAAATTCGAATGCCTCCCCTAAGTTAGTGCGAGGAAAGAAGATGCACTTCCTATCACACAAAATGTTCACTGTAAAAGAAAGAAAGAAAAAAAAGAGGTCAAGAAAGGTTTTCAAACAAGAGTGGAGGTCAGGAAAGGCTCTCAAACAAGAGTGGAGAAGTTAGAGTCAGGGCCGTGAGACTGTCTGAAAAGACTGCTAGGGTCAAATCCCACAGATGTCTCCAGTGCATGACCATGATGTAGATATCCTTGAGTCTTAGTTCATTGCAAAGTAAAGCTGAGAAGGTTGCCAAAGCCTGGTAAGCTATGAAGACATGCTGAGGCCAGCTCCTCAACTAGAAGTAGAGTCCTTGGTCATGAGAAAGTGGAAAAGAAAAAGATAAAGGGAAGGTCGTGGATACCAAACCCAAAGAATGTTGAAGGTAATGACACCAAAAGGTAATGACACCAAAAGGAAATGACACCAAAAGGAAATGACACCAAAAGATAGTGACACCAAAAGTACAAAAGGTTTTGTCACTAAAAGTACAAAATTTGATGGAAAACTTACAGAATTATTCAGGCACAAAGTTAGTGGTATCAACACAATTCTCACAGGTGATTTTGATGACTTTGAATCCTATTTAAGCCAATTCCATTTTTCCAGTCAACCAAATTCTTAAGCTATTTTGCTAGTATACGTTCCATTCTATTAACTGAGCACAAGAAACCATCCATTCAACTAATCCAACTACCCTATAAAGGGATTGGAATTCAATAATGTGGCCAATTTCACAAAAAATTAAAAAAAAAAAGACCAATTTAAAAAGAGTCCATAATAAATAATGTAGACATTCTTGGCTAACCAACATTTCCTGTGTTTATTAGTCACATCCCAGCATCTCCTATATTACATTTGCTTTCCATTTTTAATTATTATTCACACAAAAATAGAAGATTTACTCTATTTATCAGATAATGAAACATAACCAGGAAAGATTGGTCATGATTTACAGAATCCCAATAATTGAATCAGACCTATTAAAAACCCACAAAACATACTGGTGGATGCAGGGGGCCTTACCCATCTCCTGGAATATTGGCAAAAATAGTACAGTGGACCCCCGGATTACTTCATTATTTCGTTCCAGAATGCTGTTCAAGTGCCATTACCGAACAAATTTGTTCCCATAAGGAATAATGTAAATTAGATTAGTCCTTTTAGACCCCCAAAAATACACTTAGAAAAGCACTTACAAAAATACACTTACATAATTGTTCGAGTTTGGAGTATAACGTAAACCGGGGGTCCATTGTATATGTCTGCTACTTTCAGCTGAATTTCAAGCTACTTCCAGTCCTCAAACCAATCAGAACATCATTATTTCAGTAATATGTCTTCTATTCTATCAAATGATACCAACTAAAAGCCAATAAAACCATAAAAACGATCCAAGAAAAAACCTGAAGTCACTATTTTAAACCATTCACAAAGTCACAAATGCACCACATAGGGCAGGATTTATTTTTTATGGTGCATATTCACCACACTCCTAGGTAGTAGGTTGGTAGACAGCAACCGCCCAGGGAGGTACTACCGTCCTGCCAAGTGAGTGTAAAACGAAAGCCTGTAATTGTTTTACATGATGGTAGGATTGCTGGTGTCTTTTTTCTGTCTCATAAACATGCAAGATTTCAGGTACAACTTGCTACTTCTACTTACACTTAGGTCACACTACACATTCATGTACAAGCATATATATACACACCCCTCTGGGTTTTCTTCTATTTTCTTACTAGTTCTTGTTCTTATTTCCTCTTATCTCCATGGGGAAGTGGAACAGAATTCTTCCTCCGTAAGCCATGCGTGTCGTAAGAGGCGACTAAAATGCCGGGAGCAAGGGGCGAGTAACCCCTTCTCCTGTATATATTACTAAATGTAAAAGGAGAAACTTTCGTTTTTCCTTTTGGGCCACCCCGCTTCGGTGGGAAACGGTCGACGTGTTGAAAGAAAGAAGAAAGATTCACCACACTGGCCCATTCTCTCATATCTAGGCAAAATTTTACTGCTCACAGTTCATCTGAGCGAGTTGAGTTCATGATGGAAAACTACGTCAGGGACCCTGGCCTCAATGACATAGTTCTACATGACAGACAGTGAAAGGATTAAGAGTAGAGCCACGAACTAGTAGTGTGGCTATCAAGATAAAAATCACAATAAATTGAAATATGATAGAAGGCCTTGTGGAGATCCATCATTAAGCCCAACCAGGCTAAAAAAAAGAAAGGAATGAGCCCCTGAAACAGCCTCCATCTTAACCCTTTCAGGGTTTCGGCCATACTAGTACGGCTTACGAGCCAGGGTTTTCGTCGTACTAGTAAGCCTAAATTCTAGCGCCCTCAAATCAAGTGGAAACAGGCTGGTAGGCCTAGATGTGAGAGAATGGGTCTGTGTGGTCAGTGTGCGCAGTATAAAAAAAATCCTGCACCACACAGTGCATAATGAGAAAAAAATACTGACTGTGTTTTTGGTTCAAAACAGCGACTTTGCAGTCTATTTTCATTTGGTATTTATGCTTGTATTCTCGTTTTCTTAGTCTCATTTGATAGAATGGATGACATATTACAGAAATAGAAATAATTTGACTGGTTTCACGATGACAAGTACAGTGGACCCCCGAGTTTCGAAAGGTTCTTACTTCGTAAACTTCGTGTTTCGTAAGCTTTTTACGACTTCAAGAATCGTAAAACCGCTCGTGTTTCGTAACGTATTAGACCTGTCCGCCTGCTCTGCGCCTGCGCGGGACGCAGGACGCCACCAGTGAAGCGTTGTTTACCATTGAGAGAACATTACCTAGCGTGCTCTTTCAAACATTCACACTACATTTGTTTGTTTTTTTTGGTGATTTAGTGATTGTCACTGTGAAATAAGTCACCATGGGTCCAAAGAAGCTTCCTAGTGGCACCCCTGTGGTAAAGAAAGTGAGGAACACCATCGAACTGAAGAAAGAGATTATAGAAAAATATGAGAGTGGCGTACGTCTGAGTGATCTTGCCAGGATGTACAACAAAACCCCTTCTACTATCGGCTCTATCCTGGTAAAGAGAAATGAGATCAAGGAAGCTAATGTTGCAAAAGGGGTTGATATGTTAACGAAAAATAGATCGGAAACAGTGGATGAGGTTGAGAAGTTGTTGTTGGTGTGGATCCATGAAAAACAGAGAGCGGGTGATAGTGTTTCCATGGCGATAATTTGTGAAAAGGCAAGGAAGTTGCACGCAGATCTTGTCAAGACAATGCCTGCAACCAGTGGTGAGGCAAGTGATTTTAAAGCCAGCAAAGGCTGGTTTGACAGGTTTAAGAAACGTAGTGGCATACACAGTGTTGTGAGGCATGGTGAGGCAGCCAGCTCAGACAAACGTGCAGCTGAAAAATTTGTGCAGGAATTCCAGGGGTTCGTAGAGGCTGAACAATTCCTCCCCCAACAAGTGTTTAACTGTGATGAAACAGGCCTGTTTTGGAAGAAAATGCCCAACAGGACCTACATTACTCAGGAGGAAAAGGCACAGCCAGGACACAAGCCTATGAAAGACAGGCTAACTCTCATGTTTTGTTCTAATGCTAGTGGTGATTTTAAAGTGAAGCCTTTACTGGTGTATCACTATGAAAATCCCAGACCCTTCAAGAATCACAGTGTTGACAAGAATAATTTGTGTGTGCATTGGAAGGCTAACACCAAGGCATGGGCCCTACTGTGAAGAAATACCTCTTTGAAAAGAAATTGCCACTCAAGTGCCTCCTGATACAGGACAATGCTCCTGCTCACCCTCACAACTTGCAAGAGTGTTTGTCTGACAAGTTTAATTTCATCAGAGTGAAGTTCTTGCCTCCTAACACCACTCCTCTCCTCCAGCCCATGGACCAGCAGGTCATTTCCAACTTCAAGAAACTGTACACCAAAGCACTGTTTGAAAAGTGCTTTGAAGTGACCTCGGACACTGAGTTGACCCTAAGAGAGTTCTGGAAAGATCACTTCAACATTGTGCAATGCATACGCCTTATAGGTAAGGCTTGGGAGGAAGTGACTTCCAGGACTTTGAACTCTGCTTGGAGACCATTGTGGCCAGGTTGTGTCCAACAGAGGGATTTTGAAGGATTTGAGGCTGACCCTGACCTTGACCCTGACGACCCTGTGCCTGTTGTGGACTCTATTGTGGCATTGGGAACAACCTGGGGTTGGAGGTGAGTGGTGAGGATGTGGAAGAGTTGGTGGAGGCACACAGGGTAGAGCTAACAACTGAAGAGCTGCAAGAGCTTCATCTGGAACAGCAACAGACCACAGCTGAGGTTATTGCTTCAAAGGAGGAGGATGAGAGACAGAAGAAGGTGCCCTCTTCAGTGCTTAAGGAGATGTGTACAAAGTGGAATGAGTTGCAGACATTTGTTGAAAGACACCACCCTGAGCAAGCTGAAATGAGCCTTCTGTGCAGCCACTTCAGTGACAGAGCCATGTTGCACTTCAGGAAAGTGTTGAAGGGTCGCCAGAAACAGAGGACTCTGGACAGCTACTTCACCAGGCAGGGGTCTAGTGACTCTCAAGCTGGTCCTAGTGGCATTAAAAGACCAAGAAGGGAAGTAACCCCAGAGAGGGCTTTGACACCTGAAGTCCTTTTGGAGGGGGATTCCTCTTCCAACCACTAACTCCCTGCCCCTTTCAGCAACTCTACCTTCCAGATGCCTGCAACTCTTCAATAAAGGTAAGTAAATGTATATATATATTTTTTGTTTTTAATTTAGTAGGTGAATATTTTTTTGTGGAACGGATTAATTGTATTTACATTATTTCTTATGGGAAATAATGGTTCGAATTTCGAAAACTTCGTGTTAAGTACTAGCTCCTGGAACGGATTAATTACGATACTCGGGGGTCCACTGTACCTTGAAACTGAGCGCAAAGTAGCGAAAATGTTTGATTTTTGCCAATGTTCAAGAGTAAACAAATCATGCCATGCGTCCTATACACATCAACTAGGTAGTCTAATATTCTTGCACAAGTGCACTGATATTATTTATACCATTTTTACAATGATGCAGTTGTATACATAACAGTAAATCTTCTATTTTTTGTGAGAATAAAAATTCAAAATGGAAAGCAAAAGGTATGACTAATAAACAGATAAAATGTTATTTGAGTGCCAGGAATGTCTGTCTCGTTTATTCTGGGCCCTATTTTGAAATTGGCATCTTTTGACATTTGTGTGAAATTGGCCAAATTGCCAATTTCTGACCACCTTATTGGGTAGTTGAAATCGGTAAATTGGCGGTTTCTTATACTCAATTGATAGAACAAATGTAATTCTAGCGAAATAGCTATAATTTTAGTAGACTGAAACATTGGAATTTGCCGAAAATAGGGCTCAGTGGGCGAAATCGCTGATGCGTAAATGTCATCGATACCGCTAACTTCGCAAGAGCATAATTCCGTTAGTTTTCCATCAAATTTCATAATTTTTATGGCGTTATGATCGGAAAAAGATTCTCTATCATTTCATAAGAAAAAATAATTTTTTGTTCCGAAAAATTTGCGACCCTGAGAACGAGTTTGGGAGAGGGCCTCGCGACCCCCAAAGGGTTAAATGAGGTGAAAGGCATAAGCAAATTTAGGCAAGATTTCCACCATTGTTGGACTATGAAAAACACAGATAAGAATTTGCATAGCACAGAAAAAGACATGCAAATGAGGATCATTTTATATTGAACACTTGTATGAAGGCTTTTAACCCTTTGGGGGTCGACAGGCCTTCTCAGAAACCTGTTCCTAGGGTCGAAAAATATTCGGAAAAAAAAAAAAAATTTATTTTATCTTATGAAATGATAGTTTTTTTTTCTAAATCTAAATGGCCAAAAAAAAATTTGTGCGATCAATACTTACGAAGATATGGAGGCTTCAAGTTGACCAAAATTGAACTGCTGACAGCAACATCGGTGACTTCCGTTTGGCCGGTAATCTTTTTTTCTTGAAGTTGTTTTCTTATCAATTTTAATTTTTTTTTTCAAATAACTTTTATGGCCTGTGAGACCAATATAAGTGCTGTTTTTCAAATATTCACTTCCTAATTCTTACAAAATATTGACATAAAGTTTGTTATCACTATTTTGTTTACACAATTTATTTACAAATATTTACAATAACAAATATTATTTATTTCTATTGTTCAATCATATACAGTGGACCCCCGAGTTTCGTAAAAACTTCACTCCTGAAGTCTGCTCAAGTGCCATTACCGAACGAATTTACTCCCTTAAGGAAAAATTTCACGTAGGTTAGTCTATTTCAGACCCCCAAAAATACACTTCCACAAGAACTTACAAAATTATACTTACATAATTGCACGATTTCCGGGGTATTCGTTAACCGAGGGTCCACTGTACTGTATACAGTGGACCCCCGAGTTTCGTAAAAACTTCACTCCTGAAGTCTGCTCAAGTGCCATTACCGAACGAATTTACCTCCTTAAGAAAAAATGTCACGTAGGTTAGTCTATTTCAGACCCCCAAAAATACTTTTCCATAAGCACTTACAATATTATACTTACATAAATGTACGATTTCCGGGGTTTACGAAACTCGGGGGTCCACTGTATAGATATATAAAGTGGCCAGGTGGTCTGGTGGCTAAAGCTCTCGCTTCACACACGGAGGGCTTGGGTTCGATTCCCGGCAGGTGGAAACATTTCGACATGTTTCCTTACACCTGATGTCATGTTCACCTAGCAGTTAATAGGTACCTGGGTTGTTAGTCGACTGGTGTGGGTCGCATCCTGGGGGACAAGCTTAAGGACCCAATGGAAATAAGACAGACAGTCCTCGATGACGCACTGACTTTCTTGGGTTATCCTGGGTAGCTAACCCTCCAGGGTTAAAAATCCGAAGAAATCTTATCTTAAAGTCACTGGACAAGTTTCTAGAAGTTCTGCAGCCTGTGGAAGTCTCTGAAACATGGTTCCATGCACAGTGGTGTTTCACATTCTACACACATATAACGAGTGTCTTTGAATGCTGTGGGCGTCTTTTTGTATGTGCACAGACATAACACCTCTTCTGAGCCTTTTTCTTGCAAGCAGTAGCAGGCAGTTTTGTTAGGAAGTATTCACCATGTCTCAGACGAGAGTGTAGTTGTTGGTAATTTCGTGGGCGGTTTTCTATTGCAGGTGGTGTTCCTTGGTACTTGGTGATTATTTGCCTCATGACAGACAAACAAAATTCGCCAAATGGTGGTTTGTTTGTGGTCTTCAACTTCTATACATTATAAGCATTGAGCATGGAAATGTCCAGAATGTGAAAAAAGAGCTTTATGTACCACTTATAACTCTTTCTAACACAATCAGCAAATCCAATCTGCATGTCACATTTGTCCACTGAACGCATATTGAGAGTGTAGTCCATTACAGCTGCAGGTTTTACAATGGGTTCATCGGTCTCTCTATTCACCCTTCTACTGTCTGCCATTTCATTAGGGTGAACTGATGACAACAGTGTGACATCTCGTTTGTCATGCCACCAAAATGCCATGATATCATTGGCAGCAAACGCCTGCACCTCACCTCTACGAGTGCCTGCATCGAAGCTAGGCATATGCTTACGATTTGCACGAACTGTTCCGCACACATCTGTCATGTTTACTCGCAAAAAATCACTGAGGGTGGGGCTTGTTATCAGTATATAATATATGCCCCTTGCCAAGATATGGTTCCATCATTGTTCTAACCCCATCACCAGAGATACCCAGTAACTTCCTGGTATCTTTCAATGTATTACTTCCAGTGTACACAATAATATCCAATACAAGACCACTGTAGCAATCACAAAGCACAAACAACTTTATACCAAAGCGTTTCCTTTTGCTTGGTATATACTGCTTGAATGACAATTTACCTTTGAACAGAATCAAAGACTCATCAATAACAAGCTTCCTGAAGGGATAAAAATACATATTGAATTTCTCTTTCAGATACAGAAACACATTCCTAATCTTATATAACCTGTCAGTTCTGTCAGGCCTGGTTTTGTCGGAAAAATGTAACATGCGTAACAGTATAATATCACTGAAAGCTGGTGTTGCAATCAATCGGTCTGTTGACCAGTATGATTTGATACGGTGCTTATACACATGTGGCATAAGCATTATTGTGGCAAAGAAAAGGTACATCTCTGCCACAGTTGTCTCCTTCCACTGGTGTAGACGTGATTTTGGTGAAAGAATCGTGTTTGCCTTTGTGTAATCGAAGTATCTGTTGCTTTCCCTGATAATAATGTCGATCAGGGGTTCGTCAAAGAATAACTGGAAACATTCTAGTTCAGTGGCATTGTTCCCAAGTGGACAAGATGGGCATATTCCACTGTGACTGTCATCAAACTGATGGGGACTGGAAATAAAATTCGCAGCTTCCTGCCAATCCCAAGTGCGGTCTGCTGGTGGGTACTGGATATTTACAGGTGGTTGTGGGGGTTGTGGAAGTGGAGGTTGTGGTTGTGGGGGTTGGTGGGTGGGTGAGGGTTGGCTTTGTTATAGCTGAGCTGACTCAGCGGCGTCGGTGACAGCATGGTCCACTGCTGGTGCTTCGCGCCCAGCACCACCTCCACTACCACCACCACCAGTTGCATGCACATTTCTCATGCCAATTGCAACACTATCATCTTCATTTTCACTATCACTTCCTGTTGTACCCCCACGGGATGTACTCCAAGATGTACTCCTAACCCTTGGAAGAGCATATGGCACACTACCAGAGCGCATATACCGTCGTATATACTGACGCTTCACTGGTGAATATTCCCCTTCACTTGCACTACTGGAACTATTTCGAAGGGCTTGGAGTTCATTATCACTATCATCACCATTGCTCACATCTGAGTCCGGGATATGAGTAAATAGGAGTTTCTGCCTTCGTTCTGGTACAACTGGACGTGAACAAGACGCCACAGTACCAGAGGTGGACGGCTGTGGGTCGTCTGGGTTTTCCTCACTTATACTGGTATTATGGTCACTAGTTTTGGTCACAACCGCCTCAAAACCTTGAAAGTCACCTTCACTGACACCCCCATCACTGTTAGAACTGTCACTGGGGAATAATAATGTCCCAATTCGCCGAGGAGTAAGGTGTTTCTTGCTGCGAGGCATGGTGGACAAGGTGTACTAAAATGGTGTTCCCACAATGCACCACTGGGTGCACAATTTTTTTTCCTACTGCGCACACTGACCGCGCAGATCCATTCTCTCCTCCCTAGGCCTACCAGCTGTTTCTCGCTTAATTTGAAGCCGCTAGAATTTACGCGTACTAGTATGGAACCAACCCCTGCTCGTAAAACGTACCAGTACGGCGCCGACCCCGAAAGGGTTAAGGGAGCGAGTAGGCCCAACCCAACAGAAGGCAGTCATAATGGGTACCAAGCTGTGTCTGCCAGGAAAGCAAATTTACATCCATAAAAGAATATATTGAAAAGCAGTAGGGTCTGCCACAAATTTTGAAAGCAACTGGAGAGCTCCCATGGGTCTTTAGAAATAAAGTATTCATACGTGTGCAGTATCTATACACACTGAACAGTGAAGGCAGGAAAAGCGCAAGGTTGTTGACGTTATAAGAGGATGATAATGGGATTCTTGTGCACTCTGGGAGTCTCGGGTGATGCCTTTTATAACAAGCAAATAACGCAGGGTTACTGGAGGTAAAGATCATATACAGTTCAGGACATTTATTAGAGGTAACGTTTTGCCATGAGAGGCTTCTTTAGGACTGAAGAAGCCACTAATGGTGAAATGTTTCCTCTAATAAATGTCCTGAACTGTACATAAGTGTCTTTTTCCAAGTAAATATCATTGTTGAGAGAAAACGTGTACAGACTTTGCTTTAATCTAGGGAAGTGAGGAATAGTGTGAATGAGGTGTAGCACTTGCCAGGTGAACCACAGGCTCTCATAGCAGAAAGGGAAATTGAAGGACAAGCTTAGAAATAATTTGCTTTCAATCAAACACTAAGAATAATATGCACCAACATTTAAGAATTATTTAATAAAAAAACATGACAAACTGTTTTAATTTATCCAGAATTCATGGAATTGCTACAAGTGTATCCCACATATAGCTAGTGGATATATAAACTACACTATCACAGGACTAGCTACAAATGTATCCCACACTATGTTAGTGTATATCTAAACCATAATGCCAGTTCTCTTAATGTTGTCCATGCCTGGACTGATATAGCCAGGTTATCTGGAAACATGAAACACAAACTAGCTCTGGTATACACACAAACAAATATTCAACAGGGGCATTCACTGGAGAGAAAAAAAAATCGTTGTCTTGCATGACCAATTTCTGGAAACACAATTCATTTTTAATACTGTTAATCATATTACCTCCGATCATCTGCTGCACTCTAATTATTTGCCTTTACTGCTTCACTGAAGAATTCCCTAAAAATAAAAAAAATATATTAGAATAAATATATATGTTTTCTTGGACTCTTTTATCAAGAACTTAATAGTATACTAATGGATGAGGTCTACCAGTCCTACTGTATCTTTAAGAAAGTTTCAGTTAGGTGGAAATAAAGAAAATGGGAGTAAGGTACACAAAGAGCAACAAAACTAGAGACTTTTCTGGCTTAGACAACTTGCAGAGTGGTGGGTTGTCTGAGCCTATCCCCAAGTCTATTTACAAGCTCATCAAGAAGACATAAACAAAATAAATTATTTTCCAAGGTGTTGCACATGTATTGCAAGGAAAAGTTAGCAGTATTTTATACCATACGCGTAAATCCCATAATTATGTATAACATTTCGGGTAGCCTTTAGCTATGAGTAAAACTAATTAGTATTAAACTTGCTCTGTTGAAAATATAAATTTAGTCCCATTTTTATACAGCTCCAACTTAATTCAGCAATATGTTAACATAAGTTTTCCCCAAGCTTTGAGAATAATTAGTGGTAAAGACTAATAAACAATAAAAAAATAATGAAAGGCTATCTTACATAATGAAGGTTTAGCAAATCTGACAGCTGAAAACTAAGAACTTGCAGCATACCTGAGAATTTCTGGCAGTTCAGGAGCACGACATATATATTTATGAGAATATCCATATTTGGCAGCAAAACCTACAAATTTTACAGTGGGCGCATTCTTAGGTCGGACTCTCTGTGCAGTCTCGTATAACTAGTGGCAAAAATGGAGACATAACACATTAAAATTGAAGACGCTGCATGTGAAACTGAACTAAATATTAGTACAGTCATACCTCGGTTAACGATATTAATCCATCAGAGAGGGCATATCTGTAAACGAATCAATCCTTATCCGAATCAATTTTCCCCATAAGAAATAATGGAAATAAAATTAATCCGTTCCAGACTTCCAAAAGTAGTAAAATAAAATATTTTTTAGAACTTTTTGACATTAAATAATACACAATTTAATGAACATTAAAGAAATACATGTAAATATAGTACAATAACATGTCACTTACATTTATTGAAGAGTTGTTGATGTGTGGAGGACGGGAGGAGGGGAAAGGATGGAGTATAGTATGCTAGTGTTTGGAAGGGGAATCCCTTTCCATTAATACTGCAGGTGGCAAGTTCTTTTCTGGGGTTACTGGCCTTTTTCTTTTAATGCCACTAGGACCAGGTTGAGAGTCACTGGACCCCTCTCTAACCAAAAATCTGTCCAGGAAGCTCTGTGTCTGGCGATTCTTTAACACATCCCTGAAATGACACACCACTGTGTCATTGTACAGGTTGCCAGCACGGCCTGCAACAGCATGGTTAGGGTGATATTCATCCATAAAGCCTTGCACATCAGTCCATTTGGCACAGATCTCAATAATCCTTGAAGAAAGCACCTTCTTCCATCTCTGTTCCACCTCCTCCTCCTCCTCTGAACCATTGTCCTGACCTGTGGTCTCTTGTTGCAGTTGCTGTTGAAGCTCTTGCAGATCTTCAGTGGTTAGCTCTTCCTTGTGCTCCTAGACCAACTGTTCCACATCCTCACCACTCACCTCCAACCCCATGGATTTGCCCAGTTCCACAATTTCTTCCACAACAGGCTCAGGCTCAGGGTTCTGAGGCTCAGCCCCAAAACCTTCAAAATCCCTCTGTAGGACACAGTCTGGCCACAATTTTCTCCAGGCAGAGTTCAAAGTCCTGGTAGTCACTCCCTCCCAAGCCTTACCTATAAGGTGTACACAATGCAGGATATGGAAATGGTTTTTCCAAAAGTCTCTTAGGGTTATATTCATGTCTGTGGTCACATCAAAACATCAAAGCACTTTTGAAACATTGCTTTGGTGTAGAGTTTTTTAAAGTTGGAAATGACCTGCTGGTCCATGGGCTGGAGGAGAGGAGTGGTATTAGGGGGCAAGAACTTCACTTTGATGACTTTAACCCTTTGACTGTTTCGGCCGTATATATAAGTCTTACGAGCCACTGTTTCGGACGTATCAATACGCCTAAATTCTAGCGGCTTCAAATCAAACGGGAGAAAGCTGGTAGGCCCACATATGAGAGAATGGGTCTGTGTGGTCAGTGTGTGCAGTATAAAAAAAATCCTGCAGCACGCAGTACATAATGAGAGAAAAAAAACTCTGACCATTTTTTTGGATTAAAACGCCGACTTTGAGGTGTATTTTCGTATAGTATTTAGGGTTGTATTCTCTTTTTTATGGTCTCATTTGATAGAATGTACAATATACTACAGAAATATAGATGATTTTGATTAGTTTTATGATGAAAACGACCTTGAAATTGAGCTCAAAGTAGGAGAAATGTTCGATTTTTGCAAATATTCAAGAGTAAACAAATCACGCCACGCGTTCAATACACATCAATTGGTGAGTCTAATATTCTTTCATAAGTGCATTGATATTATTTATACCATTTTTACAATAATGCAATAGTCTGCATAACGGTAAATCTTCTATTATTTATGTGAATAAAAATCAAAATAGAAAGCAAAAGTAATATAAGAGGGGCCTAAAGACGTGACTAATGAACAGATAACATCTTATTTTAGTGCCAGGAATGTCTGCATTGTTTATTCTAGACCCTATTTTGAAATTGACAACTTTTTTATTTTGCATGAAATTGGCCAAATTGCCAATTTCTGATCACTTTATTGCGTAGTTGAAATCGATAAATTGATGGTTTCTTGTACTCAATCGATAGAACAAATGGAGTTCTAAAGAAATATCTATGAGCTTGGTCAACTGGAACAATGGAATTTACCGAAAATAGGGCTCAAAGTCGGCGAAATTGCCGATGCGTATATATTGCTGAGATCACTAACTTCGCGAGAGCGTAATTCCGTGAGTTTTCAATCAAATTTCAAACTTTTGGTGTCTTTACCATCGGGAAACGATTCTCTATCATTTCATAAGAAAAAATAATTTATTTATTTTTTTTTAAATTTTGCGACAACAGGAGAGCACTCAGGATTGAGGGTTGCGACAGTCAAAGGGTTAAAGTCCTCCACAATTTTCTCTACCAAGTTTGGAGGATGACAAGGAGCATTGTCCATTATCAGGAGGCACTTAAGTGGCAAATTATTTTCCTGGAGATAATTCTTCACGCTGGGGCCAAACACGCCATTGAACCACTCTAAGAAAATGTCCTTTGTGACCCATGCCTTTTTGTTAGACTTCTACATCACACACAAGTTAGACTTGGTGATACTGCATCTGCCAAACACTCAGGGATTTTCAAAAAGATACACCAGTAAAGGCTTCACTTTGCAATCACCACTGGCATTAGCACAAAGCATCAAAGTTAGCCTGTCTTTCATAGGCTTATGTCTTGGCTGTGCCTTTTCCTCCTGAGTAATGAAGGTCCTGTTGGGCATTTTTTTCCAAAACAGGCCTGTTTCATCACAATTAAACACTTGTTGGGGGAGGAATTGTTCAGCCTCTATGTACCCCTGGAATTCAGACATATTTTTCAGCCGCACTTTTGTCACAACTGGCTGCCTCACCATGCCTCACAACACTATGTATGACACTTCGATTCTTAAATTTTTGAAACCAGCCTCTGCTGGCTTTAAATTCGCTCACTTCAGCACTTCATGCAGGAATTTTCTTAACGAGATCATCATGCAACTGCCTTGCTTTTTCACATATTATTGTCTGCGAAACAGTATCTGCTGCTAACTGTTTCTCGTTGATCCACACCAACAACAAATTTTCCACATGTTCCAGCACTTGCGATCTCTGTTTTGTGATCACATATGCACCTTTCGCAACAACAGCTTCCTTGATTTTACGTGTATTTCCCTTGGCCACAATGGTAGCGATGGTAGAATAGGCTTTACCATACAGCCTGGCCAGCTCAGTGATACGCACTCCACTTTCATATTTTTCTATTATATCTCCTTCTTCAGTTCTACTGTATTTCTGAGCCTCTTTACCACAGGCTTAGCACTAGGAGCTTTCCTTGGACCCATGGTAGCTTATTTAGCAGTTGCAAGCACTAAAAACAGTAGAATAATGACAATATACTGGTATGAATGAGTGGGTGGAGTGGGTGGTGGTCGCTCTTGCTTGTAAACAATAGCACACTGACGCTCCCTGGAGTACCCGCACAGCTGGGCGCCACGCGGACGCATCCGGGACGAATATCGTAAACCGAAGCAATCATCGTAAACGGAGTCACTATTTTGACGTAAAAATGTATAGCTAACCGAATTTATCGCTATCCGACGCCATCGTTAACCGAGGTATGACTGTATCTTGTATAATATGTGAGCAATTACTTATAACATTTATTCACTATAAATATACAGTACTAGTCAAAATATAGCACAGAATATATATGTAATTTGTAATACAGCAGCACAACTGACCTTTCGACCTAATGTATAAGGTACAACAAGGTCATCCTCAGCATGTAATATAAGAACTGGAGCTTGTACATGTGCAATGTGGTCATCACTACGAAAGTCGATACCTGATTTTGCCAGAGGATTCAGGAACAACCACTCGAACTTTGGCATTTTACGAAATATCTGAAAAGTAGTGTTAAAAAGTAATTTTTTTTTTTTTTGCCATAAAGGTTTCCTTTTGCTTTATGCAAAAATGTACTAATAGGAGGAAGGAGGTGTCAATGACCTGAAAGTATGATGCATCAAATTTATGAAACTGATTTTCCATGACTAACTAAAATAGACAAATGCCATACGGGACAAATGACCTATGCAGCGACCTTGGTTCAGCGTATGGGGAGTCAACAAGACACATTATAGTACTGCTAAAGGGCAAATACCCCATGCAGCAGACTTAGTCTGTTGTACTGAGCTTTGTATGGCCAAATAGTTTGTTTATTGTATTCAAAATTTGTTACAAGGCTCCATTACATCAAGAGTTTACCGTATTATACAATTTTCTATTTCTATCACTGAATGTGTATACAGTGGACCCCCAGTTTTCATGATTTTTTTGTTTCAGAATGCTGTTCAAGTGCCATTACGAAACAAATTTATTCCCATAAGGAATAATGTAAAGTAGACTAGTCCTTTTAGACCCCCAAAAATACACTTACAAAAGCATTTAAAAAAATACACTTACATAATAGGGCGAGTTTGGAGCAGGACGAACACCGGGGGTTCACTGTATTGTATGCAATATACACTCACTGTATGCTAGGGAAGCAGTTCACAAAGCATATTGAAGATTTTTATTAAGTGGAATTGAATATTTATAGCCTGATACCCTGGGCTTGGACCACATCTAAGGCATAAAACAAGGGACACTTATACATGGTACAACACTGAACACTGAAGCCTATATCTGTGACTGACAATAAAAATCCTTGGTTCTACATATGCAATGAAGAATTACCATACCTGAAAACAATAAAAATAGTGTATATTCCTATCCTTATCTATTTGCATGGAAGTATACATTTTTTTTTTAACATGTCGGCCGTTTCCCACTGAGGCAAGGTGACCCAAAAAGAAAGAAAAACCAAAAAAGAAAGAAAAATACTTTCATCATCATTCAACACTTTTACCATCACTCATACATAATCATTGTCTTTGCAGATGCACTCAGATATGACAGTTTAGATGTCCCTCCAAACTGCCAATATCCTAAATCCCTCCTTTAAAGTGCAGGCATTGTACTTCCCATTTCCAGTACGTAAGTCCGGCTAACCAGTTTCCCTGAATTCCTTCACAAAATATTACCCTGCTCACACTCCAACAGCTCGTCAGGTCCCAAAAACCATTCGTCTCCATTCACCCCTATCTAACACGTTCACTCATGCTTGCTGGAAGTGCAAGCCCCTCACCTACAAAACCTCCTTTACCCCCTTCCTCCAACCTTTTCGGGGATGACCCCTACCCCGCCTTCCTTCCCCAACAGATTTATATGCTCTCCAAGTCATTCTACTTTGTTCCATTCTCTCTAAATGACCAAATCACCTCAACAGGCTCTTCAGCCCTCTGAATAATACTTTTAGTAACTCCATGCTAGTGCAAGTATGAGTAGTGGGGGGGTTGAAGAGAGTTGGGATAGTTTTAAAAATGCAGTATTAGAATGTGGGGCAGAAGTTTGTGGCTATATGAGGGTGGATGCAGGAGGAAAGAGGAGTGAGTGGTGGAATGAAGAAGTAAAGGGTGTGATAAAAGAGAAAAAGGTAGCTTATGAGAGGTTTTTACAAAACAGAAGTGTTAATAGAAGAGCAGAGTATATGGAGAGTAAAAGAAAGGTGAAGAGAGTGGTGAGAGAGTGCAAAAGAAGAGCGGATGAAAGAATAGGAGAGGCTCTGTCAAGAAATTTTCCTGAAAACAAGAAAAATTTTGGAGTGAGATAAACAAGGTAAGAAAGCCTAGGGAACGAATGGATTTGTCAGTTAAAAACAGAGTAGGGGAGTTAGTAGATGGGGAGCTGGAGGTATTGGGTAGATGGCGGGAATATTTTGAGGAACTTTTAAATGTCGATGAAAAAAGGGAGGCGGTAATTTCATGTACTGGCCAGGGAGGTACATCGTTTAGGAGTGAAGAAGAGCAGGATGTGGGTGTGGGGGAGGTGCGTGAGACATTACGTAGAATGAAAGGGGGTAAAGCAGCTGGAACTGACTGGATCATGACAGAAATGTTAAAAGCAGGGGAGGATATAGTGCTGGAGTGGTTGGTATTTTTGTTTAATAAATGTATGAAAGAGGGGAAGGGACCTATGGATTGGCAGAGAGCGTGTATAGTTCCTTTATATAAAGGGAAGGGGGGTAAAAGAGAGTGTAAAAATTATAGGGGAATAAGTTTACTGAGTATACCAGGTAAAGTGTATGGCAGGGTTGTTATTGAAAGAATTAGAGGTAAGACAGAGAGTAGGATTGCAGATGAGCAAGGAGGCTTTAGAGTGGGTAGGGGATGTGTAGATCAAGTGTTTACAGTGAAGCATATATGTGAACAGTATTTAGATAAAGGTAGAGAAGTTTTCATTGCATTTATGGATTTAGAAAAGGCATATGATAGAGTGGATAGGGGAGCAATGTGGCAAATGTTGCAAGTGTATGGAATGGGAAGTAAATTACTGAAGGCTGTAAAGAGTTTTTATGAGGATAGTGAGGCTCAGGTTAGGGTGTGTAGGAGAGAGGGAGATTACTTCCCGGTAAAAGTAGGTCTTAGACAGGAATGTGTAATGTCACCATGGTTGTTTAATATATTTATAGATGGGGTTGTAAAAGAAGTAAATGCTAGGGTGTTGGGGAGAGGGGTGGGATTAAATTATAGGGAATTAAATGCAAAATGGGAGTTGACACAGTTACTTTTTGCTGATGATACTGTGCTTATGGGAGATTCTAAAGAAAAATTGCAAAGGTTAGTGGACGAGTTTGGGAGAGTGTGTAAAGGTAGAAAGTTGAAAGTGAACATAGATAAGAGTAAGGTGATGAGGGTATCAAACAATTTAAATAAAGAAAAATTGGATATCACATTGGAGAGAGGGATTATGGAAGAAGTAAATGTTTTCAGATATTTGGGAGTTGACTCGTCAGCGGATGGGTTTATGAAGGATGAGGTTAACCATAGAATTGATGAAGGAAAAAAGGTGAGTGGTACGTTGAGGTATCTGTGGAGACAAAAAACGTTATCCATGGAGGCAAAGAAGGGAATGTACGAAAGTATAGTGGTACCAACACTCTTATATGGGTGTGAAGCATGGGTTGCAAATGCTGCAGCGAGGAGGAGGCTGGAGGCAGTGGAGATGTCCTGTCTAAGGGCAATGTGTGGTGTAAATATTATGCAGAAAATTCGAATGTGGAAATTAGGAGAAGGTGTGGAGTTACTAAAAGTATTTGTCAGAGGGCTGAAGAGGGGTTGTTGAGGTGGTTTGGTCATTTAGAGAGAATGGATCAAAGTAGAATGACTTGGAGGGAAAGGAAGGCGGGGTAGGGGTTGTCCTAGAAAAGGTTGGAGTGAGGGGGTTAAGGAGGTTTTGTGGGCGAGGGGCTTGGACTTCCAGCAAGCATGTGTGAGCGTGTTAGATAGGAGTGAATGGAGACGAATGGTTTTTGGGACATGACGATCTGTTGGAGTGTGAGCAGGGTAACATTTTGTGAAGGGATTCAGGGAAACCAGTTAATTGATTTAGTTGGACTTGAGTCCTGGAAATGGGAAGTACAATGCCTGCACTTTAAAGGAGGGGTCTGGGATAGTGACAGCTGGGAGGGACTATTCTCAGCTGTCGTATCTGAGCGCATCTGCAAAGACAGTGATTATGTATGAGTGTGGTGAAAGTGTTGAATGATGATGAAAGTATTTTCTTTTTGGGGATTTTCTTTCTTTTTGGGTCACCCTGCCTCGGTGGGAGACGGCCGACTTGTTGAAAAAAAAAAAAAAATGCCTACTCCTAATTTCCACACTCCGAATTCTCTGCATAATATTTACACCACACAGTGCCCTTAGACACGACATCTCTACTGCCTCCAGCCATCTCCTCGCTGCAGCATTTACAACCCATGCTTCACACCCATATAAGAGTGTTGGTACCACTATACTCTCGTACATTTTTTTCTTTGCCTACATGGATAATGTTCTTTGTCTCCACAGATACCTACCTTAATGAACCACTCATCTTTTTTCCTTCACCAATTCTATGGTTAACCTCATCTTTCATAAACCCATCTGCTGACAAGACAACTCCAAAATATCTGAAAACATTCACTTCTTCCATACTCCATCCCTCCAATGTGATATCCAATTTTTCTTTATGTAAATCGTTTGATACCCTCATCACCTTACTCTTATCTATATTCACTTTCAACTTTCTACCTTTACACACCCTCCCAAACTCGTCCACTAACCTTAGCAACTTTTCTTTAGAATCCCCCAAAAGCACAGTATCATCAGCAAAAAGTAACTGTGTCAACTTCCATTTTGTATTTGATTCCCCATAATTTAATCCCACCCTCTCCCCAACACCTTAGCATTTACTTCTTTGACAACCCCATCTACAAATATGTTAAACAACAATGGTGATATTACACATCCCTGTCTAAGATCTACTTTACTGAGAAGTAATCTCCCTCTCTCCTACACACCCTAACCTGAGCCTCACTATCCTCATAAAAACTCTTTACAGCATTTAGTAACTTACTATCTATTCCATACATTTGCAACATCTGCCACATTGCTCCCCTATCCACTCTATCATATGCCTTTTCTAAATCCATAAATGCAATGAAAACTTCCCTACTGTTCACATACATGCTTCAATGTAAACACCTGCTCTCTGTCTTACCTCTAATTCTTTCAAAAATAACCCTACCATACACTTTACCTGGTATACTCAGTAAACTTATTCCCCTATAATTTTTACAATCTCTTTTGTCCCCCTTCCCTTTATATAAAGGAATTATGCATGCTCTCTGCTAATCCTAGGCACCTTCCCATCTTTCATACATTTATTAAACAAAAATACCAACCACTCCAACACTACATCTCCCCCTGCTTTTAACAATTCTGTAATGATCCCATCAGTTCCAGCTGCTTTACCCCCTTTCAGAATGTAATGCCTCATGCACCTCCCTACACTCACATCCTGCTCTTCTTCACTCCTAAAAGATGTTATACCTCCCTGGCCAGTGCATGAAATTACTGCCTCCCTTTCTTCATCGACATTTAAAAGTTCCTCAAAATATTCCCGCCATCTACCCAATACCTCCAGCTCCCCATCTACTAACTCCCTTACTCTGTTTTTAACTGACAAATCCATTCGTTTGCTAGGCTTTCTTAACTTTTTTATTTAACTCCAATTTTTTTTTCTTATTCTCAGCAAAATTTCTTGACAGTGCCTTCCCACTCTATAATTTGCTCTCCTTTTGAACTCTCTCACCACTCTCTTTACCTTTCTTTTACTCTCCATATACTCTGCACTTCTTACAACACTTCTGCGTTGTAAAAAACTTTCATAAGCTACCTTCTTCTCTTTTATCACACCCTTTTTCTCATCATTCCACCAACCACTCCTCTTTCCTCCTGCATCCACCCTCCTATAGCCACAAACTTCTGCCCCACATTCTAATACTGCCTTTTTAAAACTATCACATCCCTCTTCAACCCCCCCACTACCCATACTTGCACTAGCCCACCTTTCTGCCAATAGTTGCTTATATCTCACCCTTACTTCCTCCTCCCTTAGTTTATAAACTTTCACCTCTCTCTTACTTACTGTTGCCATTTTCCTTTTGACCCATCTACCTCTTACTCTAACTGTAGCTACAACTAGTTAATGATCCAATATATCCATTGCCCCTCTATAAACATGTACATCCTGAAGTCTACCCATCAACCTTTTATCCACCAATACATAATCTAACAAACTACTTTCATTATGTGCTATATAATATCTTGTATACTTATTTATCCTCTTTTTCATAAAATCTGTATTACTTATTACCAAACCTCTTTCTACACTCAGTTCAATTAAAGGTTCCCCATTTTCATTTACCCCTGGCACCCAAAATTTACCTCCTACTCCCTTTACAACATTTTTACCTACTTTAGCATTGAGATCCCCAACCACAATTACTCTCTCACTTGGTTCAAAACTCCCCACGCACTCACTCAACATTTTCCAAAATCTCTCTCTCTCCTCTACACTTCTCTCTTCTCCAAATGCATAAATACTTACTATAACCCACTTTTCACATCCAACCCTTATTTTACTCCACATAATCCTTGAATTTATACATTTATATTCCTTCTTTTCCTGCCATAACATTTCTGCTATTAGAAACCCCTGACCTAATCCCATTTATTTCTCCCCAATGAAACTTTCCTACACCCTTCCACTTTGTTTCACTTAGAGCCGGGACATCCAGCTTCTTTTCATTCATAACATCCACAATCATTTCTTTTTTATCATTCATACTACAACCACGCACATTCAAACATCCCACTTTGACAGTTTTCTTCTTTTTCTTTTTAGTAGGCTATCTGGGAAAAGGGGTTACTAGCCCATTGCTTCCAGCATTTTAGTTAACTTTTACATAAATGCATGGCTTACGGAGGAAACATTCTTATTCCACTGCCCTATGGATAAGAAAGGAAAAGTAATAAGAACAAGAACTTTTTTTTTTTTTCAACAAGTCGGCCGTCTCCCACCGAGGCAGGGTGACCCAAAAAGAAAGAAAATACCCAAAAAGAAAATACTTTCATCATCATTCAACACTATCACCACACACATACATAATCACTGTCTTTGCAGAGGAGCTCAGATACGACAGCTGAGAATTGTCCCTCCCAGCTGTCACTATCCCAGACCCCTCCTTTAAAGTGCAGGCATTGTACTTCCCATTTCCAGGACTCAAGTCCAACTAAATCAATTAACTGGTTTCATTGAATCCCTTCACACAATGTTACCCTGCTCACACTCCAACAGATCGTCATGTCCCAAAAACCATTCGTCTCCATTCACTCCTATCTAACACGCTCACACATGCTTGCTGGAAGTCCAAGCCCCTCGCCCACAATACCTCCTTTACCCCTTCCCTCCAACCTTTTCTAGGACGACCCCTACCCCGCCTTCCGTCCCCTACAGATTTATACGCTCTCCAAGTCATTCTACTTTGATCCATTTTCTGTAAATGACCAAACCACCTCAACAACCCCTCTTCAGCCCTCTGACAAATACTTTTAGTAACTCCACACCTTCTCCTAATTTCCACATTCCGAATTTTCTGCATAATATTTACACCACACATTACCCTTACACAGGACATCTCCACTGCCTCCAGCCTCCTCCTCGCTGCAGCATTTGCAACCCATGCTTCACACCCATATAAGAGTGTTGGTACGACTATACTTTCGTACATTCCCTTCTTTGCCCCCATGGATAACGTTTTTTGTCTCCACAGATACCTCAACGCACCACTCACTTTTTTTCCTTCATCAATTCTATGGTTAACCTCATCCTTCATAAACCCATCCGCTGACACGTCAACTCCCAAATATCTGAAAACATTTACTTCTTCCATAATCCCTCTCTCCAATGTGATATCCAATTTTCTTTATTTAAATCGTTTGATACCCGCATCACCTTACTCTTATCTATGTTCACTTTTAACTTTCTACCTTTACACACTCTCCCAAACTCGTCCACTAACCTTTGCAACTTTTCTTTAGAATCTCCCATAAGCACAGTATCATCAGCAAAAAGTAACTGTGTCAACTCCCATTTTGCATTTAATTCTCCAAAATTTAATCCCACCCCTCTCCCCAACACCCTAGCATTTACTTCTTTTACAACCCCATCTATAAATATATTAAACAACCATGGTGACATTACACATCCCTGTCTAAGACCTACTTTTACCGGAAGTAATCTCCTCTCTCTTACACACCCTAACCTGAGCCTCACTATCCTCATAAAACTCTTTACAGCCTTCAGTAACTTACTACCTATTCCATACACTTGCAACATTTGCCACATTGCTCCCCTATCCACTCTATCATATGCCTTTTCTAAATCCATAAATGCAATAAAAACTTCTCTACCTTTATCTAAATACTGTTCACATATATGCTTCACTGTAAACATTTGATCTACACATCCCCTACCCACTCTAAAGCCTCCTTGCTCATCTGCAATCCTACTCTCTGTCTTACCTCTAATTCTTTCAATAATAACCCTGCCATACACTTTACCTGGTATACTTAGTAAACTTATTCCCCTATAATTTTTACACTCTCTTTTATCCCCCTTCCCTTTATATAAAGGAACTATACATGCTCTCTGCCAATCCCTAGGTACCTTCCCCTCTTTTATACATTTATTAAACAAAAATACCAACCACTCCAGCACTATATCCCCCCCTGCTTTTAACATTTCTGTCATGATTCCGTCAATTCCAGCTGCTTTACCCCCTTTCATTCTACGTAATGCCTCACGCACCTCCCCCACACTCACATCCTGCTCTTCTTCACTCCTAAACGATGTTGTACCTCCCTTGCCAGTACATGAAATTACCGCCTCCCTTTTTTCATCGACATTTAGAAGTTCCTCAAAATATTCCCGCCATCTACCCAATACCTCCAGCTCCCCATCTACTAACTCCCCTACTCTGTTTTTAACTGACAAATCCATTCGTTCCCTAGGCTTTAAGATAAAATCAAGGAAAACTCAGATGAGTGTGTATACATAAATGTGTACATGCATGTGTAGTGTGACTTAAGTGTAAATAGAAGTAGCAAGACGTACCTGAAATCTTGCATGTTTATGAAACAGAAAAAAGACACCAGCAATCCTACCATCATGTAAAATAAATACAGGCTTCTGTTTTACACTCGCTTGACAGTACAGTAGTACCTTCCTAGGGGGTTGCTGTCTTCCAACCTATTATCTATTTGTCTTTCAAAAGTAAAGCTAGGCTTGTTGTGTATCATCTTTAGCATTTAATCCATCCAAAAAGTCTTTTGAAGTTTCCAGTAGTTTTAACACTTATTACCTCTTCCTGTAAACTATTTCATTATTCTACCACTCAGCAATACAACACTTTAAAGTGTCATTTAGAGAGCTCTTCTTACTTAGTTTATAATCATAGCCTCTAGTTCACATTCCACCAGCTGATGGGGTTAGGAAGTACTTTTTGTCAATTCTTTTGGATCCTTTTAAATAATCTTGAATGTGATTATGTCTTTTTTTTCCACTCATCAGCTAGGTGTCATACCCAATGCTTCTAGCCTGCTTTTATGTATGTGAGGATTAGTGCACAAGTTATGTTAAAACATGACTTGGCAAAGTAAGGCTGGAGAATTGCTGGGGTGAAAACAATTAATCCTTTCACCATATGATACATCACCTGGTTGGTTCCTAACTAGTTTCACTTCTCCATGAAAAAACTGAAACTGCTCTTACAAGCTTTTGAACTACAGTCGATTCCCATTTTACAATCACCTAATTTATTAACATCCACACTTATGAACAGGGCATTTCAGAACCAATTAATTTCTAGTTTCTTACAAATGTCAGTTTACTAAAATAAATATAACAAGCCAGATCAATCTGGATGTGATGGATATGTGGGGCAGCAGGCCTCTAGCAGCAACAGCCTGGTTGACCAGGCAAGCACCATGACGAGCCTGGCCCATGGCTGGGCTCTGAGAGTAGTGAAACTCTCGAAACTCTTCAAAGGTATATCAAAGGTAAAGATAACATTCAAACACATTCTTTTCAATTATTTTTTTAACAAATGAATTTAAATTTTGCAGATGTTTATTTTGTGAATGAATGGAGGGCATATATTTGTTCTGATGAAATTGGTCAACAATTATAGATATAATAATTAGGATTTTATCTAAGATGATTTTTTTTAACACACTGGCTGTTTCCCACCAAGGTAGTGTGATGCAAAAGAGAAACATTTTAATTTTTTTCATCAGTGTCTTGCCAGAGGTGTGCAGACACTACAATTCAGGTGCCCCTCCAAACTTCAAAATATCCCCACAACTCCTTCAGAGTGCAGGCAATGTACTTCCCACCTCCAGAACTCAAGTCCAGCTAACCGGTTACCCTGAATCTCTTTACAAAATGTTACTTTGCTCATACTCCAACAGATCGTCAAGTCCCAAAAAACATTTGTTTCATCTCATTCCTTTCTTCAGTCTCAGAGTGATTGGGAAGTGGAATGATCTTGGTACATATGTATGTAAAGACAAAGAACATTATCCATGGAGGCAAAGAGGGAAATGTATGAGTAAAGTGGTACCAGCATTCTTATATGGGTGTGAAGCTTGGGTTGTGAGTGTTGCAGTGAGCAGGTGGATGGAGGCAGTGGAGATGTCGGGTCTGAAAGCAATGTGTGGTGAAAATATCATGCAGAGAATTCACAGCTTGGAGATTAGGATAAGGTGCAGAGTTACTAAAAATATTATCCAGAGAGCTGAGGAGGGGTTATTGAGATGGTTTGGACATTTAGAGAGGATGGAGAAAAATAGAATGCCTTGGAGGGTGAATAAATCTGTAGAGGAGGGAAGGCGGGGTAAGGGTTGCTCTAGAAAAGATTGGAGGGAGGGGGTAAAGGAGATTTTGTGTGTGAGGGGGCTTGGACATCCAGCAGGTATTTTACTTATTATTATTATTTTTTTTTATTACACATCGGACGATTCCCACCAAGGCAGGGTGGCCCGAAAAAGAAAAACTTTCATCATCATTCACTCCATCACTGTCTTGCCAGAGGGGTGCTTTACACTACAGTTATAAAACTGCAACATTAACACCCCTCCTTCAGAGTGCAGACACTTTTTCTTCCCATCTCCAGGACTTAAGTCTGGCCTGCAGGTTTCCTTGAATCCCTTCATAAATGTTACTTTGCTCACACTCCAACAGCACGTCAAGTATTAAAAACCATTTGTCTCCATTCACTCCTATCAAATACGCTCACACATGCTTGCTGGAAGTCCAAGCCCCTCGCACACAAAACCTCCTTTACCCCCCTCCCTCCAACCTTTCCTAGGCCGACCCCTACCCCGCCTTCCCTCCACTACAGATTTATACACTCTCAAAGTCATTCTGTCTCGTTCCATTCTCTCTACATGTCCGAATCACCTCAACAACCCCTCCTCAGCTCTCTGGATAATAGTTTTGGTAATCCCGCACCTCCTCCTAATTTCCAAACTCTGAATTCTCTGCATTATATTCACACCACACATTGACCTCAGACATGACATCTCCACTGCCTCCAGCCTTCTCCTCGTTGCAACATTCATCACCCATGCTTCACACCCATATAAGAGTGTTGGTATAACTATACTCTCATACATTCCCCTCTTTACTTCCATGGACAAAGTTCTTTGTCTCCACAGACTCCGAAGTGCTCCACTCACCCTTTTCCCCTCATCAATTCTATGATTCACCTCATCCTTCATAGACCCATCTGCTAACATGTCCACTCCCAAATACAGTGGTACCCCGGTTTACGATGGTCCCCAAACTCACCCTTTTATGTAAGTTTATTTTTTTAAATGCTTTTGTAAGTGTAATTTTGGGGGTCTAAAAGGACTAGTCTATTTTACAACTTTTCTTAAGGAGATAAATTCGTTGGTAATGGCACTTGAACAGCATTCTGAATGAAAATATCGTAAACGGTACCACTGTACAGTGGTACCTCGGTTAACGATGGTCCCCAAACTCGCCATTTTATGTAAGTTTATTTTTTTAAATGCTTTTGTAAGTGTATTTTTGGGGGTCTAAAAGGACTAGTCTATTTTACATTATTCCTTATGGGGATAAATTCGTTTGGTAATGGCACTTGAACAGCATTCTGGAAGAAAAAATATCGTTAACCGAGGTACCACTCTATCTGAATACATTCACCTCCTCCATACTCTCTCCCTCCAATCTGATATCCAATCTTTCGTCACCTAATCTTTTTGTTATCCTCATCACCTTACTCTTTTCTATACAGTGGACCCTCGGTTTTCGTTGAAAGTTCTCTCCAGAATGCTGTTTGAGTGCCGTTACCGAACGAATTTTTTCCCATAAGGACAAATGTAAATTAGATTAGTAATTTCAGACCCCAAAAAAATACACTTACAAAAGCACTTACGAAAATACACTTACATAATTGTTCGAGTTTGGAGATGCACGAAAACCGAGGGTCCACTGAATTCACTTTCAATTTTCTTCTTTTACATACCCTACCAAATTCATCCACCAACCTCTGCAACTTCTCTTCAGAATCTCCCAAAAGCCCAGTGTCATCAGCAAAAAGCAACTGTGACAACTCCTACTTTGTATTTGATTCTTTATCTTTTAACCCCACACCTCTTGCCAAGACCCTCGCATTCACTTCTCTTACAACCCCATCTATAAATATATTGAACAACCACGGTGACATCACACATCCTTGTCTATGGCCCACTTTTACTGGGAAATAGTCCCCCTCCCTCATACACACTCTAACCTGAGCCCCACTATCCTCATAAAAACTCTTCACTGCTTTCAGTAACCTACCTCCTATTCCATACACCTGCAACATCTGCCACATTGCCCCCCTATCCACCCTATCATACGCCTTTTCCAAATCCATAAATGCCACAAAAACCTCTTTACCCTTATCCAAATACTGTTCACCTATATGTTTCACTGTAAACACTTGGTCTACACACCCCCTACCATTCCTAAAGCCCCCTTGTTCATCTGCTATCCTGCTCTCTGTCTTACTCTTAATTCTTTCAATAATAACTCTACCATACACTTTACCAGGAACACTCAACAGACTTCTTCTTCTTTCAACAAATCGGCCGCTTCCCACCAAGGCGGGGTGGCCCAAAGAGAAAAACAAAAGTTTCTCTTTTTAACTTTAGTAATGTATACAGGAGAAGGGGTTACTAGCCCCTTGCTCCCGGCATTTTAGTCGACTCTTACGACACGCATGGCTTACGGAGGAAGAATTCTGTTCCACTTCCCCATGGAGAACTCAACAGACTTATTCCCCTATAATTTTTGCACTCTCTTTTGTCCCCTTTGCCTTTATACAAAGGAACTATACACGCTCTCTGCCAATCCCTAGGTACCTTACCCTCTTCCATACATTTATTAAATAATAGCACCAACCACTCCAAAACTATATCCCCACCGGCTTTTAACATTTCTATCTTTATCCCATCAATCCCAGCTGCCTTACCCCTTTCATTCTACCCACTGCCTCACGAACTTCCCCACACTCACAACTGGCTCTTCCACACTCCTACAAGATGTTATTCCTCCTTGCCCTATACACGAAATCACAGCTTCCCTGTCTTCATCAACATTTAACAACTCCTTAAAATATTCCCTCCATCTTCCCGATACCTCTAACTCTCCATTTAATAACTCTCCTCTCCTATTTTTAACAGTCAAATCCATTTGTTCCCTAGGCTTCCTCAACTTATTAATCTCACTCCAAAACTTTTTCTTATTTTCAACAAAATTTATTGATAACATCTCACCCACTCTCTCATTTGCTCTCTTTTTACATTGCTTCACCACTCTCTTAACCTCTCTTTTTCTCTCCATATACTCTTCCCTCCTTGCATCACTTCTACTTTGTAAAAACATCTCATATGCTAACTTTTTCTCCCTTACTATTCTCTTTACATCATCATTCCACCAATCGCTCTTCTTCCCTCCCGCACCCACTTTCCTGTAACCACAAACTTCTGCTGAACACTCTAACACTACATTTTTAAATCTACCCCATACATCTTCGACCCCATTGCCTACACTCTCACTAGCCCATCTATCCTCCAATAGTTGTTTATATCTTACTGGTGTTTTGGGACTTGATGAGCTGTTGGAGTGTGAGCAAGGTAATACTTATGAAGGGATTCAGGAAAACTTGGTAGCCAAATTTGAGTTCTGGAGGTGGGAAGGGCAGTACTTGCACTCTGGGGAAGGGGATGGGAGTGTTGCAATAAGAACATCATTTGAAATGTGACATCTTCACACTTCTAGCAAGAGAGCTATCAATTGAATGATAGTGATTTTTTTTTTTTTGGGGGGGGAGTGGGTAAAAAATCATGGCAATGAAAAAAAGTTTTAATGGGTAATTTAAACTTACTGATGAAAGTGGGTGAAATTTTATTTCATCTTTTATGTTATTGAAGGGTGATTCCAGCACAAGAGCTGCAGGATGGTCACCCTCTAAGCACAAATCTCCAACTGCATGTGTTGACACTCTGAAAGTGTGAAGAGCAAACAAAAAAAATAATCAGACATATAATTATGAGTATAACATATGATTATAGCTACATAAGTGGGGCCCAATCATAGGTGATGAGGGAGAGAGTATCTGCTTCAACCCCAGTACACATCAAAATACAATTAGTATAAAACACTACAATCTTAAAAATATATACCTCCCTCTCTTTAATCACCCTTTACACTCATTTTTTGTATTTCCCTCTCCCTCACTGTCTTTCACAGAAGCCAAAACCTCCTACTTCTACCCTATAGTATCTAAAATACACATATATAATGGTTAACCCTTAATGTCACACATATAGATTAACAGGTGTGTGTATATTGTCACATATGTAGATCAACTGTTATGTGTATACTGTCACACATGTAGATCAACAGGTGAGTATACTGTCACACATGTAATCAACAGGTGTGTATACTGTCACACATGTAGATCAACAGGTGTGTGTATACTGTCACACATGCAGATCAATGTTTAAATTCTAGCATCTTCAAAATGGCTGTAATCGGGAATGTTAGGCCTACACAGGATAAAGTAGTCCTGCACTGTTGGTGTGATCTTCAACAAAAAATTCCTCCGCTAAGTAGGGCATTGTGGGAACAGTTTGCCTCAAGGTACCATACCAACATGTCTCATGCTAGACATCCCTTCATTCCAAAGACTATTGGCCATTCACAATTTGCCCAGGCTGATTCTAGTACTGAAGATAGTGATGAATACTTGGAGTATGATTATGGAGATACAGAGAGTGCTGCTCCCACTACAGATGCCCCATCAAGCAAGGAAAATCCTGATGAGCTATGAAGTACAGTGGACCCCCGAGTTTCGACCACCTCAAAACTCGAACAATTATGTAAGTGTAATATTGTAAGAGCTTTTGTAAGTGTATTTTTGGGGGTCTGAAACGGACTAACCTACTTTACATTATTCCTTATGGGAACAAATTCGTTCGGTAATGGCACTTGAACAGCCTTCTGGAATGAATTATGGCCGAAACTCAGGGGTCCACTGTACAGTGGTCCCTCAGTTTTTGACAAAAATTCATTCCAGAATGCTGCTCAAGTGCCATTACTGAATGAATTTACTTCCTTAAGAAATAATGTCACGTAGTTTAGTCTATTTCAGATCCCCAAAAATACACTTGCAACAGCACTTACGAAAATACACTTACATAAATGTTCGCGTTTGGAGATGCACGAAAACTGAGGGACCACTGTACTATATAATGTTAGAAATGATTAAACTCAGTGAACAAGGTGTCAATGGTAATAATATTGCTCTGGGCCACTTTAAATATATATTACGTTAGATGTGGGAGCCAGGCAGGCTTCCTGGCTACCTACACCTGACTTCCTACAAATAAATACCACTCACCTCTCGCCCAACATTAAAACTATATATTTTAAGGTAAGTAATAAGTGTACTGTACTGTATGTGTACTTTTATTGCTCTGGGCCGCTTTAAATGTCATATATTACATTTGGGAGTGGGAGTCAGGGCTACCTAGACCTACCGGCTACCTATACCCAACTTCCTACAAATAAATATTACAGCCTCTCCTCACTTAGTGACGTACTTGTTTACCAACGACTCGGACTTACGACAGGCTCTCTGACCAGTATGCATACCTAAATAATGTATATTAGAGCTGATTTCCTCTATTCTGTTTATTACAATACGTACAGTGGACCCCGGATTACGTACTGCTCCAAACTCGAACAATTATGTAAGTGTATTTTTGTAAGTGCTTTTGTAAGTGTATTTTTGGGGGTCTAAAAGGACTAATCTAATTTACATTATTCCTTATGGGAACAAATTCGTTCGGTAACGGCACTTGAACAGCATTCTGGAACGAAATAATGACGTAATCCAGGGGTCCACTGTATACAGTACACTACTGTATAAACATTTAAAAATACAGTGGTACCCCGAGTTTCGAACATTCTTCGTTCCACAAGGCTGTTCAAGTGCAGTTACTGAACAAATTTGTTCCCATAAGGAATAATGTAAATTAGATTAGTCCATTTCAGGCCCCCAAAAATACATTTACAAAAGCACTTACAATTATACACTTACATAATTGGTCGAGTTGGGAGCAGTTCGAAACTCAGGGTACCA
This sequence comes from Cherax destructor, assembly GCA_009830355.1. NCBI lineage: Eukaryota > Metazoa > Arthropoda > Malacostraca > Decapoda > Parastacidae > Cherax > Cherax destructor. The sequence goes on along the minus strand of WNWK01018150.1, from coordinate 8,066 downwards.
CTGTATACCAGAAATATTATAAATGGTGCGAAGGTGACATTAAAACAACATCAAAGATGGCTGACACAAACCCACTACCATTATAGCATGATCCTCCCTTAGTGACAAATTCGTTTACTGACGTGGTCTTAGAAACAGAACTCCGTTAAGTGTGGAGAGGATGTACTCACCTCTCACCCTACATTAAGACTACAAATATTTTAAGGTAAGTAATGAATGTACTGTGTATGTATTTTACTTTTTATTGTTTTTTAATGCCTAGTTCTACTGTTAGCATAATATATGTTAGTGTAAACTTGTTATCTGGCATTTGTATTCATTTACAAGTGGAAAAAATGGCGTTCTGCTTTCTGGGGGTAGCCTGGAACCTAACCTGCTGTATAAGTGGGGCCCTTCTGTGCCAAAATTTTACCCCTAATAGCAGTTTAAGGGTTAAGAAACACATAGCATGTGTGTGTTTGCACAGATGTAAACACCAAACAGCCACTAATTAAAATGGAAAACACAATATCAAATGTCAGGAAGATACTGATGGATGCTAACTAGATAGTATTAATGAGGTACATACCCTGTTCCCAGTGAGTGACCCCACACAAATAAAGGTGATGAGCCAATTCTCTCACGCAGGTATCTGTAAACAATCTTGGCATCATGCACCACTCCAGGTTCATTTGGCTGTACAGGAGAAGAATCTGCATATCCTGGCAAGATGTTAGAAAATTGCCTTCAGATAGATTAGATTATTACTTCATGCATATACTACATAAGTGCTGGTAGTTTCTTTACACAAGGGGAAGAGGAAAAGGGGTAAACCACTGCTGCTAACTATGCAGAAATAATTATACACTAGAATAATTTTGGAAAGAGTTAGAATGTCTGTGATAAGAGAGTTGTCAACTTGTGGTTTTATCTTGTCTTCAGTTCCAACTCACTTTACACTCGCATCTGAATATCTAAGCAATTTTCTGAAGACTTATAATATTTATTTTTTATTTTATTAACACATTGGCCGATTCCCACCAAGGTAGGGTGGCCCGAAAAAGAAAAACATTCATCATTCACTCCATCACTGTCTTGCCAGAGGGGTGCTTTACACTACAGTTATAAAACTGCAACATTAACACCCCTCCTTCAGAGTGCAGACACTGTACTTCCCATCTCCAGGACTCAAGTCCGGCCTGCCGGTTTCCCTGAATCCCTTCATAAATGTTACTTTGCTCACACTCCAACAGCACGTCAAGTATTAAAAACCATTTGTCTCCATTCACTCCTATCAAATACGCACACACATGCTTGCTGGAAATCCAAGCCCCTCGCACACAAAACCTCTTTTACCCCCTCCCTCCAACCTTTCCGACGCCGACCCCTACCCTGCCTTCCTCCACTACAGATTTATACACTCTCGAGGTCATTCTGTTTCTTCCATTCTCTCTACATGTCCGAACCCCTCAACAACCCTCCTCAGCCCTCTGGATAATAGTTTTGGTAATCCCGCACCTCCTCCTAATTTCCAAACTCCGAATTCGCTGCATTATATTCACACCACACATTGACCTCAGACATGACATCTCCACTGCCTCCAGCCTTCTCCTTGTTGCGACATTCATCACCCATGCTTCACACCCATATAAGAGTGTTGGTATAACTATCTCTCATACATTCCCCTCTTAACTTCCATGGACAAAGTTCTTTGTCTCCACAGACTCAAGGCACCACTCACCCTTTTCCCTCATCAATTCTATGATTCACCTCATCCTTCATAGACCCATCTGCTGACATGTCCCTCCCAAATATCTGAATACATTCACCTCCTCCATACTCTCTCCCTCCAATCTGATATCCAATCTTTCGTCACCTAATCTTTTTGTTATCCTCATCACCTTACTCTTTCCTATATTCACTTTCAATTTTCTTCTTTTACATACCTTACCATAATACTAGATATTTATTTCTCCTAGAAATAAACCCTTCATTTAATGACTTCTCAGTTTAACAGATTTCAGACATACAGGACAAATTCCGCCAGGTCAATTGATTAGGAAATGACAAAAAAGTTCTTAGATTGCACATCTGCCAATTTTTATTACAAACATGACACAACTAACTCATCGCTAATGGTCTAGATAGGGACTGAATAAAAGGTTGGTTAAGTGAAAGAAATATTAACTGAATTACAATTTTCCTTAGATACCCATGTTATAACCCAAGATGAGAACTGGGACAATAATGTTCAGCATCTAATTATTATTATTTTTTTTTTGGAGGGGGGGGTCATGAAAGTTATAACTATGCACTGTGCTTGAGATTAGCTTCCCTCTCTCCCCCGTTGCAACACGCTCTCGCTACTGTGTCAACCAACACCCTTGCCCATGTCACACGACACATATCACATCTCTCTGTGTCTCCACCGACACCCTGTTCTCTGTGTTACAGCGCCCCACTCTTCCTCTACCATTCCCTGCATCTCTTCCAGCTGAATGTGGCACTCTGCTGAGAAGTTAGCCATTGGCAGTAATTTCCTCTAGCAATGTCTCTTCCATGCAATTACTTATCTAAGACAATCATTTGTAGATATGATTCATAATGCAACAGCTGTTAATGAGGCCATTAGATAACAAAAATAAGAGACAATTAGAAAAACACTTCACATTATGAGTGTTGTAGTGAAGCCTCATTCACACACTTCATACTGTTGATGACTTAAGCCACAGTATAATTATGGAACTAAAAAAAAAAAAATCATTTAGTATTTTTTAACACACTGGCCATTTCCTACCAAGGTCTGGTGACTCAAATGAAGAAGTAACTTTCATCATTACTCACTCTACCAATTTTTTTTTTTTCAGAGACATGTCAACACTGCTACTCAGATGCCTCTTCAAACTGCAATACAGTGGTACCTCGACTTACGATATTAATCCGTCAGAGAGGGCATATCTTAAGGCGAAACAATCGTTACCCAAATCAATTTTCCCCATAAGAAATAATGGAAATAAATTTAATCCGTCCAAGACTTCCAAAAGTAGTTAAATAAAATATTTTTAGAACTTTTTGACATTAAATAATACACAATTTAATGAAGAATAACTAAATACACATGTAAATATTGTACAATAACATGTCACTTACATTTATTGAAGAGTTGTTGATGTGTGGAGGACGGGAGGAGGAGAAGGTGGAGTAGTATGCTAGTGTTTGGAAGGGAATCCTTCCATTAACACTGCAGGTACCAAGTTCTTTCTGGGGTTACTTCCTTTTCTTTGAATGCCACTAGGACCAGCTTGAGAGTCACTGGACCTCTTTCTAACAATAAATCTGTCCAGGAGCTCTGTGTCTGGCGATTCTTTAACACATCCCTGAAATGACACACCACTGTGTCATTTAACAGGTTGCCAGCACGGCCTGCAACAGCATGGTTAGGGTGATATTCATCCATAAAGCCTTGCACCCTGCTCCACATTCCACTACAGTGGTACCTCGGTTTCGATGTTATCACCTTACGTTATTTTCGGTAACCGATATTTATAACGTAAGAAATTTGTTTGTGCTTACGATGTTTGCTTCGGTTACCGACATTCGTCCGGACCTGTCCGCTTGGCGCCCAGCTGAGCGCGCACTCCAGGGAGCGTCAGTGCTATTGTTTACAACGGGCGACCACCCACCCACACCCACGCATTCATACCAGTATATTGTCATTATTCCACTGTTTTTAGTGCTTGCAACTGCTAAATAAGCTACCATGGGTCCAAGGAAAGATCCTAGTGCTAAGCCTGTGGCAAAGAGGAACAGAAATATATGTACGATAGAAGTGAAGAAGGAGATAACAGAAAAATATGAAAGTGGAGTGCGTATCAGTGAGCTGGCCAGGCTGTATGGTAAACCCTATTCTACCATCGCTACCATTGTGGATAAGAAATATTTAAGTAAAATCAAGGAAGCTGTTGTTGCAAAGGTGCATCTGTGATCACAAACAGAGACCACAAGTGGTGGAAAATGTGGAAAGGTTGTTGTTGGTGTGGATCAACGAGAAACAGTTAGCAGGAGATACTGTTTCGGAGGGAATAATATGTGAAAAAGCAAGGCAGTTGCATGATGATCTCCTTAAGAAAATGCCTGCAACGAGTGAAGTGAGCGAATTTAAAGCCAGCAGAGGCTGGTTTCAAAAATTTAAGAAGCGTACTGGCATACATAGTGTTGTGAGGCATGGTGACGCAGCCAGTTCTGACAAAAGTGCGGCTGAAAAATATGTTCCTGAATTCCAGGAGTACCTAGAGGCTGAACAATTCCTCCCCCAACAAGTGTTTAATTGTGATGAAACAGGCCTGTTTTGGAAGAAAATGCCCAACAGGACCTACATTACTCAGGAGGAAAAGGCACAGCCAGGACATAAGCCTATGAAAGACAGGCTAACGTTGATGCTTTGTGCCAATGCAAGTGGTGATTGCAAAGTGAAGCCTTTACTAGTGTATCTTTTTGAAAATCCCCGAGTGTTTGGCAGATGCGGTGTCAGCAAGTCTAACTTGTTTGTGATGTGGAAGTCTAACAAAAGGCTTGGGTCACAAAGGACATTTTCTTAGATTGGTTCAATGAAGTGTTTGGCCCCAGTGTGAAGAAATATCTATTGACAATAATTTGCCCTAAGTGCCTCCTGATAATGGACAATGCTCCTTGTCATCCTCCAAACTTGGTAGAGAAAATTGTGGACGAGTTTAAATTCATCAAAGTGAAGTTCTTGCCCCCTAATACCACTCCTCTCCTCCAGCCCATGGACCAGCAGGTCATTTCCAACTTTAAAAAACTCTATACCAAAGCAATGTTTCAAAAGTGCTTTGATGTGACCACAGACATGAACATAACCCTAAGAGAATTTTGGAAAAACCATTTCCATATGCTGCATTGTGTACACCTTATAGGTAAGGCTTGGGAGGGAGTGACTACCAGGACTTTGAACTCTGCCTGGAGAAAATTGTGGCCAGACTGTGTCCTAGGGAGGGATTTTGAAGGTTTTGGGGCTGAGCCTCAGAACCCTGAGCCTGAGCCTGAGCCTGAGCCTGAGCCTGTTGTGGAAGAAATTGTGGAATTGGGCAAGTCTTTGGGGTTAGAGGTGAGTGGTGAGGATGTGGAACAGTTGGTGGAGGAGCACAGGAAGAGCTAACCACTGAAGATCTGCAAGAGCTTCAACAGCAACTGGAACAAGAGAGCAGAGGTCAGGACAATGGTTCAGAGGAGGTGGAGGAGGTGGAACAAAAATGGAAGAATGTGCCTTCTTCAAGGATTAAGGACATTTGTGGAATGTGGAGCAAGGTGCAAGCATTTATGGATGAATATCACCCTAACCATGCTGTTGCAGGCCGTGCTGGCAACCTGTACAATGACACAGTGGTGTGTCATTTCAGGGATGTGTTAAAGAATCGCCAGACACAGATCTCCCTGGACAAATTTGTTGTTAGAAAGAGGTCTAGTGACTCTCAAGCTGGTCCTAGTGGCATTCAAAGAAAAAGGGAAGTAACCCCAGAAAAGAACTTACCACCTGCAGTGTTAATGGAAGGGATTCCCCTTCCAAACACTAGCATACTACTCCACCTTCTCCCTCCTCCCGTCCTCCACACATCAACAACTCTTCAATAAATGTAAGTGACATGTTATTGTACAATATTTGCATGTATATTTATGTATTCTTTATTAAATTGTGTATTATTTAATGTCCAAAAGTTCTAAAAAATATTTTATTTAACTACTTTTGGAAGTCTTGGACGGATTAAATTTATTTCCATTATTTCTTATGGGGAAAATTGATTCGTTTTACGATTGTTTCGGCTTAAAATATGCCCTCTCTGACGGATTAAAATCGTAAACCGAGGTACCACTGTATCTCCTTAATCACTTTAGAAGGCACCTTCTTCCATCTCTGTTCCACCTCCTCCTCCTCTGAACCATTGTCCTGACCTCTGGTCTCTTGTTCCAGTTGCTGTTGAAGCTCTTGCAGATCTTCAGTGGTTAGCTCTTCCTTGTGCTCCTCCACCAACTGTTCCACATCCTCACCACTCACCTCTAACCCCATAGACTTGCCCAATTCCACAATTTCTTCCACAACAGGCTCAGGCTCAGGCTCAGGCTCAGGGTTCTGAGGCTCAGCCCCAAAACCTTCAAAATCCCTCTCTAGGACACAGTCTGGCCACAATTTTCTCCAGGCAGAGTTCAAAGTCCTGGTAGTCACTCCCTCCCAAGCCTTACCTACAAGGTTTACACAATGCAGCATATGGAAATGGTTTTTCCAAAAGTCTCTTAGGGTTATATTCATGTCTGTGGTCACATCAAAGCACTTTTGAAACATTGCTTTGGTGTAGAGTTTTTTAAAGTTGGAAATGACCTGCTGGTCCATGGGCTAGAGGAGAAGGGGCAAGAACTTCACTTTGATGAATTTAAACTCCTCCACAATTTTTTCTACCAAGTTTGGAGGATGACAAGGAGCATTGTCCATTATCAGGAGGCACTTAAGTGGCAAATTATTGTCCAATAGATATTTCTTCACACTGGGGCCAAACACGCCATTGAACCACTCTAAGAAAATGTCCTTTGTGACCCATGCCTTTCTGTTAGATTTCCACATCACACACAAGTTAGACTTGCTGACACCGCATCTGCCAAACACTCGGGGATTTTCAAAAAGATACACCAGTAAAGGCTTCACTTTGCAATCACCACTGGCATTAGCACAAAGCATCAAAGTTAGCCTGTCTTTCATAGGCTTATGTCCTGGCTGTGCCTTTTCTTCCTGAGTAATGAAGGTCCTGTTGGGCATTTTCTTCCAAAACAGGCCTGTTTCATCACAATTAAACACTTGTTGGGGGAGGAATTGTTCAGCCTCTATGTACTCCTGGAATTCAGGCACATATTTTTCAGCCGCAATTTTGTCAGAACTGGCTGCCTCACCATGCCTCACAACACTATGTATGCCACTTCGATTCTTAAATTTGTGAAACCAGCCTCTGCTGGCTTTAAATTCGCTCACTTCAGCACTCGTTGCAGGCATTTTCTTAACGAGATCATCATGCAACTGCCTTGCTTTTTCACATATTATTGCCTCCGAAACAGTATCTCCTGCTAACTGTTTTTGTTGATCCACACCAACAACAACCTTTCCACATCTTCCAGCACTTGTGGTCTGTGTTTTGTGATCACAGATGAACCTTTTGCAACAAGCTTCCTTGATTTTACGGAATTTTCTTGGCCACAATGATAGCGATGGTAGAAAAGGGTTTACCATACAGCCTGGCCAGCTCACTGATACGCACTCCACTTTCATATTTTTCTATTATCTCCTTCTTCAGTTCTATCGTACATGTATTTCTGTTCCTCTTTGCCACAGGCTTATCACTAGGATCTTTCCTTGGACCCATGTTGCAAGCACTAAAAACAGTGGAATAATGACAATATACTGGTGTGAATGCGTGGGTGTGGGTGGGTGGTTGCCTCGCTTGTAAACAAAGCACACTGACGCTCCCTGAGTGGCGTCAGCTGGGCGCCACGCGGACACGTCCGGTACGGTGTCATTATGCGAAGCAAACATCGTTCTCGCAATCATTTTTTTACGTTATAAATATCGTTACTCGAAAATATCGAGCTGACAGCATCGTAACACGAGGTATGACTGTATTTCCATTTTCCTTCAGTGCTAGCACTGTACTTCCCATCTCTAGGACTGAAGTCCAGCTAATTGGTTTCCGAATCCCTTCATAAATATTATATCGTTTACACTCCAACAGCATGTCAAGTCATAAAAACCACTTGCCTCAACCCACTATACAGTGGACCCTCGGTTAACGAATACCCCGAAATCGTGCAATTATGTAAGATAATTTTGTAAGTTCTTTTGAAGTGTATTTTGGGGGTCTGAAATAGACTAACCTACGTGAAATTTTTCCTTAAGGGAGTAAATTGCTCGGTTTAAAGGCATTTAGCAGACTTCAGGAGTGAAGTTTTTGAAACTCGGGGGGCCATTGTATAACACTCACACATGACTGTTGGATGTCCCAGCCCTTGCATACAAAACCTACTTTACCCCC
>WNWK01018149.1:27500-40667 GCA_009830355.1 Cherax destructor | reverse complement strand
CCTTTTGTTGCACTCGATTCCTCTGGGCCCAAACTCTATAAGACCCAATTTAGGGGAGCTCAAACCGCGTGACTAGGCGTCAGCTGTATGTGTGTTTGTGTGTGTGTGTGTTTGTGTGTTGTGTGTTTGTGTTTCTTTTTTAACATACATGCGCATTTACATAATTCTGCATCATGGGAAAAAAATAAAAACCACAATGATAAAAAAAATTGCCAATTAGGTTTAATAAGCAGGGCACAGTGTCCCCATGAAGGTGGGGACCAATTTCCAAGAATGACCTTCCCCGTGTTGTGTTCACCAATTTATTGTTGCAGGAGTCTAGTTTCGGTTCATGGCTGTCTTTTAAGTCCTACTCTATCCAGTCCCCTGTCTTAGTAGCCCTTTTTTGAAGGAATGAGTAGATCCTTTTTCACTTTGTTGTCTACTTCTTACCATACTGAGGCTGAAGAAATTTTTCCCTGACAATCTCATGACTTATCTGGAGTTTTAACCTTGCCTTTTTGTCCCTCTTACAGCTTGTTAATTCCACCCTATCAATTACCTGAGTTTTTGTATATCACTTTCGTGTTTCATCTGGTTCCTATTGCCAATAATATCATCACGGATAGTTATTTTAATGCATCCTAATATATAAAGCACTTTACCTCCAGGACTAGTCTCGTTAAAAACCTTTTGCACGTCTTCCAGTTTCTTGATATGTTTATCAATATATGTCACTTGCAGTGCTGTAAATTCCAAGATGGGTCTGACGTAAGTGCATATGAGCAAAATGTTGTGAATGTCTTTATTGAGATTACTTAAAGCTAATCATATTTTAAAAACACTTATATAGTGTAGATGTTATTCTACTGATGTGCCCGGGCGATGTTTTGTGCTATGCTCCCCAAGCTCTTCTTGATAAGGTTTCTAGGCTTGTCACTGGAACCTGTATCCGATTTTGGTGTTATTTGCCGTCCCCAATTTTGAACACCAACCCCAGAAATTGCTAAATATTGAAAGTGACTTTAAAATTTTGTTTATGAATGACAATTAAGAAATAAGAGATGGGAAAAAAGAATGGGGAAAAGGGGGACATGAGAAAAGACTACAAATGAGACTCGACAAGAGATGGAAGGCAGTAGGGAAATTAATCGACAAGAAATAAGAGACTGGAATTATAACTGAGTAAAATAAACGGGGAAAAAGGAATGAGAACTGGGTAAAAGAAGCACAAAATAGGATTGGGTTCTATGCGACCAAAGATGAGGCAGGCATGGGGCTTGCAAGACAAATAGGGCTGGGCGGGAAGAAGTGGGTGAAGAAAAGGAATGAAACTGGGAAAAGGAAATGGGAAAAAAATGGCAGCTGGAAGGTAAAAACAAGAGACAGAAATGACATCTTTTCAAAGAGATGGGAGAGAGGAATTAAAAACTGAACAAGAGGTGAGAAACGGGAAGGGGGAAATTTCATCTGAAACCCTTACTTAGGGAAATAAATTTTACAAAATGTTTCGGTTCGTCATGTCACGTTTACTATGACTTGTCAGTGGTCCGGATAGACCGAAACGTTGTCGTGAGGTGTTTGATGAAGTGTTCCAGCTACGGTATTGGGACTTTATTCATCAAATTCGAAACTGTTCCCCAAGTGATGATAGAGGGGAAGGGGAATTAGGTGAAAAATAAGGAATGGAGGGGGACTGCGCAAAAAGGGGTTTGGGACACGGGAATGGGGACTGCGCAAAAAAGATGGGGGAGAGCGATCAAATGAGTTGAAATTTGATGGAACGGGAATATTTTTTTTTACATTGTGGGGGGGGAGGTGATTGTGGGACGGGAGGGGATTGGGGAAGGAAGATGATTTGGGGCCACAACACTCACCCGCTTTAAAAAACCCCACACACACACACACACACACACACACACACACACACACACACACACACAAACAAAAAACCCCACACTCATCATAGGTGGAAATTTTTTCCCCGGGTGGAGGGGTGGTTGAAACATGGCAAAGAGAGTTTGGTGCGTGCATGTACTCACCCAATTGTGGTTGCAGGGTCGATTCAAATTCCTGACCCCCGAGGGTGTGTGTGTGTGTGTTTGTTACCATTTTGTCCAGGCACATGTCAATTAGACACTAGGCCTGTTGTATATGTGTGTGTGTATGTGCATGTAAGGGAAAAACTTCGAAATGCGCCCCACCGAATTTAACCCGGCCCCGTGTGTGTATACTTTCTTATAAATGTTGCATGGGAAAGAAGACTAAAACAAAATCAGAAGAGGTAGAGAATATAATTTAGACTTTGGGCTGGGAAAGGATAGATGAGCAAAAACGTCATTTATGGCATCATAAAATCATTCATCAAGTCAGACAATTTTTGTGCAGCCCACTCATAATGAAGCCAATTTGCTCGTCAAAGTTTTTATTTTTTTTTGACTATTTCGGAGTTGAGGGAATGAACTAGAGGAAACACTAATGTAAATATAAGAATGAGGAATGGGCGCCATATGATCACAATATACCAGATGCTCTGTCTCCCCACCCAGGTGGGTACGACAAACTGCGTCATAAAAGAAGATATTACCGAAGGTTATGATACGGGGATATTAGGAACTTATTCATAATATTGATTGTGGTCATGTAACAGTCTCATAAAGGAGAAGGTTTCAGCCAAGAGCTAGGAATCATCATATCTAGTCGATTGGGGATTGATAGGCAAGACTAGGATCTGGATTCGCCCGGGGGAATCTTACCCGGTGAGCACAATTTAGTTAGCATGTAGACGAAAGAACACATCCTACGATTAACCAATAAAAGGTTTTCAAGTCAGGTACACAACTTTTGGCTTAGCGAAGTTCCAAAACCTTCGCCCGTCACATAACTCTCAGCTCCGTAAAAAACTCCAACTCAGCCACCAAGATCAGCTCAGCCGCACTTCAGCTCAGCCAGGACCAGGGGGGAGAAACCGTTTCTGACCGAAAATGAAGAAATGACATTTCGCGGTCTGCGCGAGATGAGGTCTTTATTAATAAAAATCATGAGGTCAGAATCAGAGATTATGTCATAAGGTCTCGTATGAGATCGGAGGGTTTTGAGGTCATGGAGGGGGTTAGAAGTCAATGGTGACATCGAGATAAAACTGAGATTATAAAATCTTGGTATCAAGAAGATCACGATATTTGGGGAACAGCGACATGATGCACTGTATGAGTTTACGAGGTACTGAGGTCACGGACGGGGTTGTATAATCATTGATGACGTCCTGAATTCATGGACGAGATCATGAGGCATTTGAGGTCGAGATGAGGCCATAAAATTGTGACCCGAAGTGTGCTTAAGGGGGATAGAAAACGAATAAAGACGAATAACAGCAGTCAGGAAGGTTGGAAAGGAGACAAAGAGGGTAGAGTGAAAAAGGGATTAATAAAACTAGTAAGGAAAGTGGGGAAAAAAAGCAGAAGAATTAGTAAAAGCAGTTCTCGTAATTTTATTAGAATGGTAATAAAAATATTAGCTGGGCAGCTATAGATTTGTAATCGCCCGGGAAAAGATCAAGGCGGGGATACAGGATAAACCCACAACATTATCATTAGTTTCCTTTTTTAGTGCGGGTTATTTGTGAATAATAATTATGGCATGCTAAGAGTATGTTACATTTTATTCGGCGTTTTCACACCCAAAAGGCATGCCCCCCGGAAAACCAGGTGATTGGGTTTAATGAGTGGGGGCCCCATTGTTATATCTATACCTTGGTTCACCCAACCACAAAGGAAGTCCCCCTACTTGAAGGATGTTGTACACATGTGAATCATCCTTGGGGGCTAATTTTAGGTCTTGTTCCTACGGGTCTCACTGTGTCTTGTGTTTGCATTTGCCTTATTGTACAGAGTGTTTATGTTGTACATAAACTGTATTTTTGTACATACCAGATTATTATTTGAAGGAAATATGAACAGTTACACTCAATGCGCCATTCTGTTCGTTCCTAATGGTTATCCTTGCCAGGTGTGCAGGCCAGTAACTATACCTGTGTTCATAATAATAATATTAAAAAAAATAACATTAAAAACAATAACAAAAAAAAAAATAATAATAATAATAATAATAATAATAATAATAATAATAATAATAATAATAATAATAATAATAATAATAATATTAAAAATTTAAAAATGCTAACAGTAATAAAAAATAATAATAATAACAAAATAATAATAATAAAATAATAATAATAATAATAATAATAATAATAATAACAATAATATTAATAATAATAATAATAATAATAATAATAATAATAATAATAATAATAATATAATAAAATAATAATACAATAGTAATTTTCAATTACCAATAGTAAAAATAGAAAAGAGATAACAGTGTAGTAACTGTGGTAGTGGTAGTAGTAGTAGTGTAGGGGAAGTATGGTAGTAGTAGCAGTAGTAGTAGTAGTAGGGGGAAGAAAGTGGTAGTAGTAGAGAAAAAAATAGTAGTAGTAGGAGAAGTAGTGGTAGTAGCAGTAGAGTAGTAGTAGGAGAAGTAGTGGTAGTAGTAGCAGTGTAGTAGTAAAAAAAAGAGTAGCATGAGTGATGGCTAAAGTACTTTCAGCATGATCATTAGTTTATATTTAATATTGGGGACTATGAGTATAAAAATATAAAAAAATATTTCACTGTATAAATATAACATGCAGCCACAAAATATGTAAAACTCCGCCCCGGGATTCCATATATAAAATTACAAATTCCATAAGCAATTATCCGGATGTTTAAATTTTAAAAAGAGAACGTCAACGGGAAAATTTTTTCTTACTTTTATTTTAAATATTTTGTTCACCATGTATATATATATAAAAAGCATGGGACTATACCGATGGGTTATTAAACCCAGCAAACCACCCCTCGGGCGGTTTGCGGGGTTTTATACTTTGGCTCTAGTGGTCGGGGCCTTCGGCTGGGCATCCAGTGTCTTGTGTGCCAGACAGTGAGGTGCACTCACAGCGAGACGGGCGGTCCCCCCTGTCTGATGTTACAGCCCTAAGCATGTTGGCAACCTTTTCAGCAATGGGTCATCCCAGCTTCACTGTTTGTAGGCCAGTGCTGCACTAGGTTTTGGGCTGGAGCACATGTCTCCATTCGGTGCGGCACTGGCGTAGTGGGGTTTTTATTTTTGCTGAGTCACTGTTTTTTCCAGAAGAATTTGAAATTAACTCTTTTGATGCTATGGAGGGGGATGGGTTTTGGTGGGGCGTCTGAGAGGATTTGCCTCCCACCCCCCAAGCCTGACTGGAAGTGAGGCTTGCAACCACTGTCCATCTTCAAGCGGAAGATTCAATACACTCTCTAGCATGGTCTTTGGGGGGAGTAATATTTTTTGATTTTCCCGGACTGCTGAAGGCTGGGGAGCATCTCAGGAGGTAATTTTTTGGAATGGACAGGCACGGGGTTACAGGTAGAACACATCATGTGCATCATTGTTTTCTCTTGCCTTACCTGAAGTCTGAATTTTATTTTCTAGAAACAGATTAATGACATTGGGCCCAAGAAGAGCACCAAGAAGAGTGCTGTTTTGGGGTAAATGGCTGTGCTTCTGGTAAAAAAAACACTAATATTCGAATGTCTGATGATTGGGAGAAAATTTTTTCGCATTTTGGGGTTTAAAGATAGGGACAGGCTTTTCCCATGTCTTTATTTTTTTTTATGTCCTCTAGTAGAGATTCTGTAGTGCCGGGAGGGTACCATATCCAAGAAACCCGATATTGAACTCAGTGGAGAGTGCGGGCCAGACAGAAAAAAAAGGGGGTACAGGGTCCCCTGTTGCACACCCCCATGAGTCAATTTCATGGTCCCAAACAATTGTTTAGAAGTCAACATAACACGATTGTATGAAGGGGTAGAGGGAATGGAGGTCTAGAAACTGCTTGGGGAACAACTACTTTTAAGTTGAGAGCGTTGGAAAATCCAAGATCAAGGCTTGTTCATCTAACATGTTGATGATGCTCGTTTCGGGGAGCTGCTTCACAATCTTGTTGTTGGTTTCAACATTGCGGCAGCCTCTTTGGGGTCACTATTGTACTGCAGCCTTGGCGACAAGGCTGCAGCAATGGGCCTGATTCCTCATTCCTTTTCTGGAGGGGACAAAGTGAGGCACCAAAAAAGGGGGTCTAATGTCCTCGGGGTACTGCCAGCCAGGCACACATTGGAAAAATTTTTGAGTTTGACAAGCAGTCTTCTGAAACATCACCAAGGCTGGATGAGTATTTTTTAAGTGTTGTGGCCTTAAACCGGTGAAAGCCCCCCTGAGCCCTGTGGAAATGACATAGCGGCTTTATACACATCAACGTCCTGTATGGTTAAATTTCTTCACCTGCTGCAATGTCAGGGAGCTCAATGTTGGTATGGGAGCTTGTGGGTAATGACTTTTAGGGGCAATGGTATTCTCACTGGTTTTAAGCCTCAGTGCTCCATTAGTATTACCCCCTTTTTATTTTTTTTTTAATTTGGGCTTGATTTTTTAAAGGGAAATTTTGTGATCTTTGTTAGCATTTTCCCAGGGGGGTTTTCGCCCTAAAGGGGGAAAGGACGAGGTTGTCATCCGGGGAAATTTATTTATTGTCCTGATAACAGATGCTGCTAGGGACTTGTCCCCCCTTGGTGGGACAGCCAGACAGGCATTGCCAAATAAATAGGTTGTGCCAAGATCCGTTGTTTTTTGGGCATTGACTTTCTTGAAGAGGTCAGGAATTTGTTGCACTTGGGGGAACTGCTCTGGGGATGTGTCAACGTCCTGGTTGATGTTAATTTGATTGCAGATTTTAGGTTCTCTGGGAAAAGGTGAAGTCCGGTAGCTGTGTTTTTCTGCTGGGAGGGGCTGTTAGTTATTCCCATTTGGAGCCCTCCTGTAGCCTAGACATCCATTGTATGCACAGATGTTGCCATTTGAGGAATTGAGTGCACACTCCATGTGGCACACCTGGCAGATGCCTCGTGGACGGATTCCACAACGTTGGCACTGTCGTGGAGATTCCTGGGAACCAAGCAAATCTTGTGACATTGCTGACATTATGGGCATGGGAGGGCGTCAGCTGCAGGATGACGGGTGAAGGACAGCATGGATGCATGGAGGATGAGGATGGGGAGAAGCGAGTATATGATAAGTCCCAAATTTTCCCGGCCCTTTTTTTGCATGAGTCGCCGTTTCCCAATGCCTTGAAGGACCCTGAAGATGGTGGCTTCTACTGTTTTGACAACGAGACGACGAAGAGTGTTACCAACAGCGACTGATGTGGTTCCGCATCTGTCTTCTTCAAAGCACATAAGGAGGCTCCAAAAAAGAAAGATTTAATTTCTTCAGAAATCCGCCCCACCAGACAGTTGTTGACGAAGGTTATTAACTCAAAAAGGAGAATTGATGCAGCTGTGCAAGCTTTGGGATTTATCATCGCTTTGATGTGTTATGATCGTATTCTAATGTAACCTCCGCAGTTCCTACTTGAAATGACCCTATAGCTTTATAAACGTCTAATTCTGGCAAAATTAACTGTTATTGTAAAAATAAGCACATAAGCAGTATAATGTGATCCTTTATTGACAACGTTTCACCCACACGGTGGGCTTTATCAAGTCACAAACAGATCTACCTGGGTGAAAGGTACGGAGTATTTATGGGATGGAGTCAGGGGGAGAATGCTGGGCAGGTTGGACCGGGGATGAGGACCTGCACGGGACTGAGGGGTACGAATGAAGAAGCTTGGCAAGAGGTTCAGCTATGTTATAAAGCCGTTGTTTTGGTTGAAGTTGTTTGATATACCGATAAGTGATGATTCCAGGATTCTGTATTGAGTGTTTTTTTCCCGGGCGATAAGTTTTGCGTTTCTATAGTTGATTAAATGGTTGTGTGGATTTTGGTGTTGAACACAGGTTTCCCCTTAAATCGTCAGTTTCGTCTGCGTATGGGTTCTGAAATACGTGTTTGGAGGTCTCTGGATGTTTCTTCCAAGTATAATATTGCTTATGTGTTTATTTTTCCATTGTCTCGGTATTTTAAACCATTTTTTTCCCAGGGGGGTTATTGTTAGTGACACTGGTCTTCCTGATTGGGTGCTTATGACTTAGTGCTTAAACTTAGGCCTCATCTTTGGAAGAAACTGTGTCGTCACCTGTGATTATTCTGATTGCTCCCACTGTGTTGCCTTCTTCAATTTTTTTGGGTAACCTGTTCACAAATTTTCTCATTTTCAGTTTTTTCGGATGGGGGAAGGGGGTCCCCTTCGGTGATTCCTGCGATGATGGGGGGAGAGGGACGCAGTTATCTGTTCTGGGTAGTTGCGCACTGCTGTGATGACTGGGTGTGATTATCAATTTGCAGAGTCTTGCATGAGCTGCTAGACAGACATTGCCAAACAGAAGCAGGTTGCGCAATAACTTAATGGTGCTTAGGGGCTCTAAGTTGGTGGAATCTTCATTTACCTGCCTTAAAAGGTCTGCAAATTTTCCCCCGCAACATATGGACGAGCAGCTTTAGGAATGTGAACTAGAAAAAAAATAGTAGTAGATTTGAATGCCATCCGACTACGAAGAACAGCAAACGGGGGGATGAAATGGAGAATCACGACCAACCCAGACAAAGGCCTCATCAGTACCATCGTATGTTTTGCAAAAAACTACAGAAGACAAAGGGGTATCTCCATCAGAGGTACACCTATTGCCATCAGAAACCCGAAAAAGACCCGGGGTACGAGATAGATGAACATAGCCAAAATCCGCCTTCACAAACTATACAGGTTTAATTAAGCCCCCCTTTTTAACCAAGAAACACCTGTACACGATGATGATAAGACCTATGCTAGAATATCCTTGTGTACCTGTCATTAACAACTAAAACCAACATGCTACAGCTACAAAAGGTCCAGAATAGAGCACTCCGGTCATCAAAGGCACCAGGAGGAGAGACAGAATCAGGATGAAAGATCTACACATCCAGCGGAGATAGATTAAATAAATTTAAGGCTTCATAAAGTGAAGAAGAGACAACTATAAGACATGCAAGAACTCTATATACCAGACAGAGATAACCCTCCCCCCAACCCCAAAAAAAACCACCGACTACATCATCAACACACCTCCGCACAGAACCCGGGGAAAAATGAACCTACAACAGAGAGTGAAACGATTCATCCATAAGGATAATTTCCAGAAACCTTTTATGTCCAAAGAATAAAACCACCCCCCCAAATTTTTGGAGACTTGCCTTTTTAAATTACTAACTGATACATCTAACCATGTAACAATTACCAGTATCTCGAGTAGCAATCTACCTACATCAAACGCCTTGCTATCGTCATTTCCAGCCTACGCCCTGTAATCGCAAAAGGCAGTTGCAAAAAGTATCCCCCCGGGAACTCAGCGCCCTATAGTTATACATAACAAAAAGTATAACTGTGAAGCTGATGGGTAAGTGTTATACCCCATTCAATGAAATTGATTTCATTAATGGCACTACACACACATGTACTAAAATGAACCAAAGTAGTTAGGCCACTTACATTTATTACCCCATCTCCACTCCCCTACCAACCCTTTTCCCATATTTCTATCCTTACCCTACCTGGAGTCTACCTGGAGGGTATTCCGGGGATCGACGCCCCCGCGGACCGGTCTATGACCAGGCCCCCCGGTGGATCGGGCCTGATCAACGAGGCTGTTACTGCTGGCTGTACGTAGTCCAATGTACGTACCACAGCCCGGCGGGATCTGGCACTGACTTTAGGTATCTGTCCAGTCCCTCTTGAAGACAACCAGAGGTCTACTGGTAATGTCCCTTATGGCTGGGGGGAAGTTGAACAGTCTTGGGCCCCGGACACTTATTGTGTTTTCTCTTAGTGTACCAGTGGCGGGGCGCCGGAGGTACGTTGCACCGTCTGCTAAGTCTTTTGCTTTTGTATGGAGTGATTTATGTGTGCTTATTAGGGACCAGTCCCTCCAGAATCTTCCAGGTGTAGATTATGATAATTCTCTCTCGCCTGGGCTCCAGTGAATATAAGTCTAGTGCTTCCAGGCGTTGCCAGTAGTTAAGGTGTTTGATGGAACTATACGTGCAGTAAAGATTCTCTGTATATTCTTTTAGATCTGAAATTTCACCTCCCTTTGAATGGGGATGTTAATGTACAGCAGTATTCTAGCCTAGAGAGAACAAGTGATTTAAAAAGGATCATCATTTGCTTGGCATCTCTTGTCTTGAATGTTCTCATTATCCATCCTATCAGTTTCCTCGCAGATGTGATAGTGGCATTGTTGTGGTCCTTGAAGGTAAGAGGTTCTGACATTACCACACCCAGGTCCTTCACATTGCTTTTCCGCTCTATTGTGTGATTGGAGTTTGTAATATACTCAGTCCTAGCTATTATTTCCTCCAGTTTTCCATAACGGAGTAGTTGGAATTTGTCTTCATCGAACATCAATTGTTCTCTGTTGCCCATTGGGAAATTTGGGTTTACATCTTCTTGGAGATTTGCCGTGTCCTCAATGGATGACACTCTCATGAGATCCTAGTATCATCTGCAAAGGATGATACGGTGCTATGGTTTTCATCTCTGTCTATGTCCATATGAAGTGAGGAACGGGATGGTGCATACTGTGCCTTGTGGTAAGAGCTCTTTACTATGGCAGCTTCTGATTTTACTCTGTTTACCACTACTCTTTGTGTTCGTTTGGGTTTTGAAGTTGAAGATCCATCTGCCTACTTTGCCAGTTATCCCTGTAGCAGGCATTTTGTGTGCTATTACACCATGATCGCACTTGTCAAAGGCTTTTGCAAAATCTGTGTATACTACATCTGCATTCTGCTTGTTTTCCAGAGCATCTAATTCCATATCATAGTGGTCTAGCAGTTGGAGAGGCAGGAGCGACCTGCTCTGAAACCATGTTGCCCTGGGTTGTGCAATTTTTGGGAGTCCAAGTGGTTTGCTATCCTTCTTCTTAGAACTCTTTCAAAGATTTTTATGATATGGGACGTTAAAGCTATTGGTCTATAGTTCTTAGCTACTGCTTTGCTGCCACCTTTATGAAGTGGGGCTCTGGTCATACAAGTCACAATCATCGCAACTGAGGAGGTTGCCATTGGAGGTTTCGTCTGCGCATGGAGGCTGTGGGCTGCTCTCTGCAAGGAGCATATGTGACCCCGCACACCCATAGTATGCACGGATAAGGTCACTCCTACTGAGTGCCTGATATGATCCACACACCTGACATTTGCCTCTTCTCTCACTGTTAGGTGCACTGTTTCCCTGGCTTTGTGGATGGCTACCTGCAACATCTTCTGACATACCTCAGTCTGTCTGGTAAGCCTGAACTGGGGGAAAATTACAGGTATGGATGAAGGCACATTCCACGGTGGTTCATGGTGAAGGATGGAGGTGGATGAAAGCGTCGTCCCAGATGTGGTTGGTGGTCTCACGGCCTCATGAGTATTGAGGGAGGACGGGTGAAACCCAGGGCAGGCAGGCCTAGCTGGGCGTGTCAGAGCTGCCTGCTCTCTGCACTACATAAGTAAGTGTATTCAGGTATACACAAATACAGTTACATAGATTATTATACATAGCAGCATATGTGTAGAGAACCTAGGATAACCCAGAAAAGTCAGACAAAGTGACTTATTTCCATTGGGGTTCTCAACACGTCACTATACACAACGCAGCAATATTCACAACACACCACTATAAACAAAACACCACTATACACAAACACCACTATACACAACACACCACTATACACAACACAAGGTACACCCAAAAGAAAAATGAAAACGTAAACAATCACTGTTATCAGAATAAGTTTGCATGATGTGTTTATGTGTGTGGGAAGATTATGACAGTCATAATCTGGCCTCATCCCCAACCAACCCCCATCTTCCGTCAGAGGACCCTCGTGTATCCACACTCATCACTCTAGCACTGAACCCACGTACACAATTCTTTTCTTGATTCTAATGAAAGAAATGAAATGGAGGGTCTTGTAGCCACTCGAGAACAAGCTACAGGTATTCACACGCAGGCTTGTTGATGAAAATCCTGGTAGAGTTTATGAATGTAAGATATTGTGCCAAAACCACAGAGAGAGATTCAAGTGTTAGTCTCTGGCAAAGTTGCCATCAATATATATATATATATATATATATATATATATATATATATATATATATATATATATATATATATATATATATATATATATATATATATATATATATATATATATATATATATATATATATATGCAAAAAGATCACAGTAAACAGGTGATATCAAAATATGCAAAACAACCACTATGAAAAATAGAAGAATTCCAAGCGCTTGTGACTACTCACATTATCAAGGAACTATAAAGGAAACGTGAGAAGAAGGCTTATAAAGAGGCAGAATACACTCACAGTCACATCACACTAACAAAGACAACACTCACAGTAGAAAATAAATGGTATAAAATACCGACACAATGGAAAAATAAACACATAAGCAGTATAATGTGATCCTTTATTGACAACGTTTCGCCCACGCAGTGGCTTTATCGAGTCACAGACAGATCTACCTGGAAAATGAGCAACATGGAGATATATAAGGGTACAGTCAGGTGGAGAATGCTGGGTCAGGTGGAGAAAGCTGCATGTGAGTCTTAAAAGTAGTGTGATAGTTAAAAACATAGTGTGACTTAAAGGACCTGCAGTGTACCATTCTTGAGTTCTAGGTGGGATAGCGTTGAAGAAGTTTCTTGGCAATAGGTTCAGCTATGTTGTAGAAGCCGTTGTTCTGGTTGAAGTTGTTGGATATACAGATGAGTGATGATTCTAGGATTCTTCGGTATTGCGTGTTGTCTTCTCTGGCGATGAGTCTTGCGTTTCTGTAGTTGATTAAATGGTTGTGTAAATTTCGGTGTTGAACACAGGCATTTCTTGAGTCGTCAGATCTGCCTGCGTACTGGTGTTCTGAAATGCGTGTTTGTAGGTCTCTGGATGTTTCGCCAACGTATAATTTGCTGCAGCTATTACAAGGGATTGTGTATACCCCTGCCGTGGATTGAAGCTTTTCCTGTCTGTTACTGGTAATGTCCTTGATGGTGGTGGATGTGGAGGTGGATACTCGGAATGAGGTCTTAGAAAAATGTTGGAAACTTGTTTGGACATGGAGTTGGT
>WNWK01018149.1:0-25000 GCA_009830355.1 Cherax destructor | reverse complement strand
CTAAAATTAAGTCCTTTCTAAAATTTTCTCTTATACGTTTGAAGATATATTTTTTCCATTTATGTTAATGTAAGAATTTATAATTTTGTACCAAGAGAAACTTTGAAAACCTACCTAATCCTTATTACAACAAGCGCAATTTAATTTAGCCTAACCCAACTAAATATATTTTAAATACGTTAACATTAATTTAATAATAAACAAAAACAATGAAATATATTTTTTCGATATGTTCAGAACGATTTTGGCGAAATTATTGCATACACAAATTTTCACTTGTCTTATATGGCAAGGGGAGCGTTGCTATATAAGCCAAAATCGCAAGTTTTACCTAATCGGCGCTCCCAGCTGCTCTGAACACTGATCCTCCAGCTGACCAGAGCGGAGAGGAAAACTTGCTTGCTGTCACTTCGAGCCCCATCCCTTCAAGAGGGTAAGGCGGTGACTAGCCTGCTTGTTCCTCCTCTCTACCCCCCCATCCCCCCCACCTTATCCTGCCCCATCCTACCCCCCCATCACCCAAACCACTACACTGGCCTATCCACAGAACACTCTCTACACACTGCTGTCCTTCTGCCTTTCCTGTCTTCTTATTTTTCGGCAACTTCGCCTTTTGGCGATTTAAAACAAGGCATTTTGACCATCCGGTGGCCTGTGTGTTTTTAAAATCCGGTCGATCTTTGCCTTGGGCCCCATCCCCTCACCTCCTCGAGGGTAGGCTATCTTAGGGCTGACCTTCATAAGTCAGCTGAAGTAGGATGACACTTTCACAGGTAATTAATTTCTTTCCAGCATATGATCTGTGTCAGTGTAAATTACCAAGGCAACATGCCTAATATAAGAGTCAGACTTCGTGTCACTGGTGACAAGAAGTCCAAAAGAGAAATACTTGACTGCATTCGAGTAATGCCACGGTGGCACCAGTGGATATCTTTGATACCTATGCTGGTGCAATTCTACTCTCTTCGGAAGAGGAACTATTGCAACTACTAAAGAGGAATGTTCTTGACAAACTCGCCAATGAAGGAGTCACTCCCATTCCCCCTGACAACTTCCAGGCACAGCGTTCTGTGTTCGTGGCATATCAACAGCATCATGCTGAGCATACTGCTGATGAACTCGTTGAGGAGATCAACCAGGAAAATGAGTTCAAGGTTCTCCAGGCATACAAATTCAACAGGAATCGGCTAACCAACAATCGCTGAAGCTCATTCTTGAGACTCCTGATGAGGCCAAGCTTGTTGTGAACAAGGCCTGAAATGTTTTGGCATGAAATGCACACCTGATCAAGTGAGTATGGAAAGGTTTGTCCCAATTACCCAATGCTACAGATGCTACCAGTTTGGGCATAACACCAACAAATGCAACAAGGAGCAAACCATTTGCAGTATCTGTGCTGGAGAACATGTTCATAGGGAATGCCCAACAGGAGCAAACCCAAGTGCATCTCTGTGGCGATAAGCACCACGCTGTCTCCCTGGCTGCCCCATCAGGAAGGCTGAAATTAGAAAATCCTGGACAACAGGAAGTCAGCACTGAATAACAGAAACACTGATCAGTCACCTCCCATTGTATCCCAAGGAGCCTTCCCAAGCCTAACTCTGGCAGTGCCTCCACTGCTACCTCTTCATCCAACAATGCCAGTGCCCCCACTGCTACCACTTCAACCAACAATGCCTGGAACCAACCAATATCCCACCCACCCCATCCAACTCCAACCTACTCTACTCCTCCCACCCCAAGCTCAAGGCACACCTTTCACCCTATTCCCCCTGGCCCCATCCAAGAGGGAGTAATGAAGAGCACTGCCTTCTATTTGATAGCAAAGGAACTAGCAAGGTGATGACCGGCTATTCTGCACCCTCATCAATGCCTTGTTTGAAGAATGGTTCCATAGTCATACAATATCCAGACATAGTGCGATCTCATATGGGATCTTCCCCACAAACTCTGGCCCCACCCAACGCCCTCGCAGGGAAGTGACGATCGGCACCGGTTACGGAAGCTGTTGCACAATCTACCGCCTTGAGGCTAACCCTAACTGACCACTCAGGTCCAGAACTCCCCGCCAATGTGGCTGACCTAACTGACCACACAGGTTCAGAACCCACCGTCATGGAGGATGACCAAACTGCCGCCCAGGCTCCCACGCTACTCAGAGGGAGACAGTCACTGGGCAACTAGATAGTCTTGATGAACTAGACCTAACATCGAACCAGTGTCCCCTATTTCAAGCTGCGGCAGTTCTGAGACCCCAGTACACCGGAGGGACACAGACTCGTACATGAGGTTCGGGATCAGAGAATGAGTCTGAAGTGTCACCTGATGTTCCATACCAATAGCAGCGATGAAGCCTCTCTATTCTCGCAGGTAAACACCCAGGAGTATACCCTCCCTACCCCTCTGAAACACGCTGGCAGGCGCAACCAACCCCATCGGGACTGCACCTCCAAACGTACCTCCTCTGCTTGCAGCTTACACCTAAGCACGTAAAATAATGGGGATCACAATTCTGCAAATCAACATTCACCACTTCTTCAACAACCGCTACCTTTTTGAAATAGAGTTGTGTAACCCAACCAGACATTATCCTCCTCAACGAAACGCAGCCAGACCTGACCAACACATAAAACTCCCCGGTTACTCAACACTCGAGAAATCCAGAGGGCCTTATAGTGGAGTAGCCATCCTTGTGAAGCGGGGATATGAATTCCGTAACATCCATGTCGAAGAGGACAACATCCTAGCAATAGAACTGCTGACCTCATATGGCCGACTCGTAGTGGGAACAGGCTACTTTCCCCAGACAGCCGTACATTGAGTCTATCCTTACATAGATTACTCAGTCGAAACGTCCCTACAGTCCTAGCAGGTGATTTCAGTCCCACCACCCCGCTCTCTTTAACTGTGGCGCCCTCCCGCAGGGTGACCATAAAGGAAACAACTCTTCAACCTAATGGCGGCAAGAAATCTATCTTTCCAGGGCCCATTCTTTAAATCATATTGGGCCCCCACCCAGGACTCCTGACATAGTACTCACCAACAGGGACTGCGATCTGTTCCACTGCAAAGTGTCCCGGGCGGCAACGTCGGCTCTGACCATATCCCTGTCATAATTAAGCTACAATCCACCCCATTCCGCACACCCATCCGCCCTAAACCCAACCTGAAAACACTTGGCTTCGACCCCTTCAGGGATTACCTGCAAACGACCAGACTATTCTTCTTGACAACCAACCCTCCACTGCAATAGATGTGGCGATAGCATCTCTGCACAATAGAATCACCGAGGCCACTGAAGCATGCTGCCAACTAACCACCTCCAGGGTTTACCAACAGTACAAACCAACTAGAGAAATAAAAGACAGAATGAACAATTATCAAGCTGAATGTAAAAGGGAATCTCCTCTAGGCCAGCCCACTCGCGATGTACTCCTAAGAATGAGAAGGGAATTAACAACCCTAATCACTCAGCACAAAAGAGACCTATGGAAATACCTTGTGCTGCAAGCTAATCAGTATAAGCGACAACCAGAACGATTCTGGAGCAAGATCCGCAGACTACTGGGGGCTAAGCACTTACCCACTCAACTCCTCCCCACACTCATTCACTAATGATGTTGGCGAGGAGGTGACCACCTTACCGATGACCCACAGGATCAAGTTGATTTGATGAGGAGGTGTGGAAGAAAATTCTATCTCACAATGTCAGCAGAAGATTTAACAACAACCATTACGTGTGGGTCAATCAGTGGCGTGACGAGAACCGGGAAGACTTCCCGCCAATATTAACAATTGATACATCTTCTCTTGAACCAGAGCACCCTCTCACAAGGCCAATCATCCTTAGGAAATGACCCAAGTCATTGGACGAAAGAGAAATAAGGCCCCTGGAACCTCAGGCATAACAGTAAACAGATAAAATACCTCCCCTAATTGCAAGATGTCCCTATTAAACATCTTAAATGCTATCCTGGCGTCTGGCTACTTCCCTACATCATTTAAAACAGCTAAGATGATCTTCATCTCTAAACCCAATAAGGACACCTGAACCCAGAAAATTACAGACCTATCTCTCTACTAGAAGTCGCTGGCAAAGTCTTTGAGAAAATCATTTCCAATAGACGAACTACTACATTGAATTTAATCACCTTTTCTCAGAAAAACAGTTTGGTTTCAGGTCCCATCGTGGAACGCAGCATGCTATCAACATCATCTATGATGCTGCTTGCCTGAGGAATCAAGGACACCTGGCCTCAATTGCAACGAGGGACGTTCACAAAGCCTTCGACAGTCTCTGGCACGATGGGCTTATATTTAAACTTGCTGATCTACCAGATCATAACTGGACCTTTCTCAGCTTATATTCAATTTCCTAACAGGTCGAAGAATCATCCCCAACTTTAATGGCAAATCGGCAGTCCCTTTCAACCCAACAGCTGGAGTACCTCAAGGCTCATGCCTTAGCCCCATACTCTTCAATATCTATGTAAATGACCTCCCGCAACAGAACATAATGACACCATCATCACCCAATTTGCAGACGACGTGATTCATGTTGTGTCATCCGCCCCCATAACAGGTGCAACAAAATACAGGAGAGTAATAGCGAAAATGAATGAAGAATTAGAAGAACTGCTAATTGGGAGAAAAAGTGGAGAATCACAACTAACACAGAAAAAGTCCTCATTAGCACCATTGGCTGTCTCCCAGAAACCATAGAAGACAAGGAGGTATCTCCATAAGAGGATCTCGGTCGGTATCAGAAACCTAACAAAATCCTGGGATATGAGATCGACAGATTACTTCCTCCACTTCACACATCTCTAAAAAGTGAATCTAGCTAAAGCCCCTCAGAACTATTCAGATTCAAGAAGCACCAACCCACATCAAGAAGCACCTCTACAAGATGATGATCAGACCTCTGTTGGAATATCCTTGCGTCCACTATCACTTACAACTAAAACCAACAGGCTGCGGCTTCAACGAGTCCAGAACAAAGCCCTCCGCTTTATCACTGGGACCAGATTAAGAGACAGAATCAGAACTGAAGACCTACATATCAACAAGAACTCGATGCAATTAATGTAAGGATAGATAAACTAGCGAAAAGACAGCTATCGACATGCAAGAATTATATGTACCGGATAGAAGACCCCACAACCGGTAAACACAACCGACTATGTCATCACCCACCTCCCCATCGAACCCAAAGAATGACTCTGCAGCAAAGGTTAGGCGCTACATCCACAATGACCTACCCACGACCCAGAATCCTGGTGATCTCCCCGTCGAACCAGAAGAGTGGATACCACCAGTCCAGTCTATGTTCAACAACATAGATAAAAACTCCCCATTTATGGGTGACCTACCTTCTCCAAACTACATATTACAATTACCATTGTAACACCTTGACCTTCCTATTTTAGGACACCACCTCAGAAACTGCTTGTACAACTCCGGGCTAGCTACCAACAACATCAAAAGCCCTACACCTACCACCTATTGAAACTGCTCCTCCAGTCCGGGCTAACCACCATCAACACCGAATGCCCAGAAACTACCACCTTTTGCGGCAGCCTTTCCGGAAAAAAAAAAAAAAAAAAAAAAAAAAAACTTTAAATAGTATGCATTCTCCCAATTCAGTGTCATGCTGTTATACAGTAGTATACCTGTGTGCAACTGATGGGGTGAAGACATATCCTCCTCATAAAATTTACTTATGTATGCAATAATTTCGACAAAATCATTCTGAACATAACGAAAAAATATATTTCATTGTGTTTGTTTATTATTAAATTAATGTTAACGTATCTAAAATATATTTAGTTGGGTTAGGCTAAATTAAATTGCGATTGTTATAATAAGGTTAGGTAGGTTTTCAAAGTTTCTCTTGGTACAAAATTATAAATTCTTGCATTAACATAAATGAAAAAATATATCTTTAAACGTATAAGAAAATTTTAGAAAGGGCTTAATTTTAGATGAGTTCTTGCTAATTGACCAGTTTTACCTAATCGAGCTTATATATATATATATATATATATATATATATATATATATATATATATATATATTTTTTCCAGGTCTCTTTGTAGTCCTGCCTGATCGTCCGATGTATGTGTGTGTGTGTGTGTGTGGTGAGTGTGTGTGTGTGTGTGTGTGTGTTTGTGTGTGTGTGTGTGTGTGTGTGTGTGTGTGTGTGTGTGTGTGTGTGTGTGTGTGGAACTCACCTAGTTGTACTCACGTAGTTGTGATTGCAGGGGTCGATTCACAGCTACTGGCCCCGCCTCTTTACTGCCGCTACTAGATCACTCTTCCTGCTCCATGAGCTTTATCATACCTCTTCCTAAAGCTATGTATGGATCCTGCCTCCACTACATCACTTCCCAGAATATTCCGCTTCCTGACAACTCTGTGACTGAAGAAATACTTCCTAACATCCTTATAATTCACCTGAGTCTTCAACTTCCATCCGTGACCCCTTGTTGCTGTGTCCCATCTCTGGAACATCCTGACTATCCAAATTTTCGATTAATATCTTTATTTTATATTTCGTTATCATATCTTCCCTATCTCTCCTGTCCTCCAGTGTCGTCAGGTCGATTTCCCTTAACCTCTTCTCGTAGGACATTCCCCTTAGCTCCGGGACTAGTCTTGTTGCAAACCTTTGCAATTTCTCTAATTTCCTTACGTGCATGGCTAGGTGTGAATTCCAAACTGGTGCTGCATACACCAATATAGGCCTAACGTACACGGTGTACAGGGTCCTGAAGGATTCCTTATAGAGATGCCGCAATGCTATTAATAGGGTTGCTAGGCGTCCGTATGCTGCAGCAGTTATGTGTTCGGTGTTATATTCACCCCAAGTTCCTTTTCCTTGAGTGAGGTTTGTAGTCAATGGCTCCCAAGACTGTTCTCCGTCTGCGGTCTTCTTTGCCCTTACCAAATCTTCATGACTTTGCACTTGGTGTGGTTGATCTCCATGAGCCCTTTTCTCGACCAGGCTTGCAGCCTGTCCAGATCCCTTTGTAGGTCTTCCTGGTCCTCGTCCGATTGAATTCTTCTCATTCACATCATGTGCAAACAGGGACTCTTCTGAGTCTGTTCCTTCCGTCCTAGGACTTACCCGTGTGGAATCCCGCTCGTCACAGGCGTCCACTCTGATACCTCGTCACGTACCACGACTCCCTGTTGTCTTCCCGATAGGTATTGCCTGATCGATTGCAGTGTCATCTAGCCAGGTCATCTAGCTTTTGCACAAATCTCTTGTGTGGAACTGAGTCAAACGCCTTCTTACAGTCCAGGAAAACACAATCTACCCACCCTTCTCTCTCTTGTCTTACTGCTGTCACCCTGTCATAGAACTCAAGTAGGTTTGTGACACAGGATTTCCCGTCTATGAAACCGTGCTTGTTGTCGTTGAAAACCTCATTCATTCAGGAGTATCTCCTGATACTCTTTCCATGACTTTGCATACTATACATTTCATTTACACTGGTCTGTAGTTTAGTGCTGCATGTCTGTCTCTTTTTTAAAAATTGGGTCTACATTTGTTGTCTTCCATACCTCAAGTAGTCGCCCTGTTTCGATAGATGTGTTGAAGATTGTTGTTAATGTTACACAGCGCATCTGCTTCCTCTCTCAGGACCCATGGAGAGATGTTTTCCGGCCCTGTTGCACGCAAAGAGTACGTCACCCTTATTCGGAGCATGTTAAACACACCCACATAGGATGCCTCACCAATCAGCGAACCAACTTGTTAAGGGTTTGGTGATCGGGACCCCATCACCAAATCAGCAGCTTGGTTTAGCCAATCATAATGTGGGTTTGGTAATGGCAAAGGTGACGTGGATTCCACTCACATGTTTGCCATTGTCATTCCCACTTTGAGCTGGATGTTGTACGGTCGTCTCTGCCTATTGGCTGCTGTTTTGCCTTGACTACCGTGGCATGCACTAATACTACTCTCTTCGTACATAGTGTACATATCTGAATAAATACTTGGTGAAGGAAAATACAAAACTCATATATATATATAATTGCTTGGTGAAGGAAATACAATTCAAAGCATTTTTCTACTTTGTTTCTTTGCTCCAAGCTCCATTTTACACTCAGGATAAGAGGCCTTTGAGGTATCTAGCTCGCTTAGCAGCCTCTTCACTTCTTCCTCGGCTGTATGTATTGTGTCCAACACTTGATGGTGAACACCACCTCTAAGTCTTTCTAGAGTCCCTTCTGTCTCCTCAGTAAACACTTCTTTGAATCTCATGTTGAGCTTCTCACATACTTCAAAGTTATTACCTGTGATCTCCCCTCTTTCCTTCCTCAGCCTGATTACTTGGTCCTTGACTGTTGTTTTCCTCCTGATGTGGCTGTAGAACAGCTTCGGGTCAGATTTGGCTTTCGCTGCTCTGTGCGTGTGTGTGCTCACCTAGTTGTGGTTGCAGGAGTCGATTCATAGCTCCTGTCCCCGCCTCTTCACTGGTCGCTACTGGGTCACTCCCCCTGCGCCATGAGCTTTATCATACCTCTTCTTGAAGCTATGAATGGATCCTGCCTCCACTACATCACTTCCCAAACTATTCCACTTCCTGACCACTCTGTGACTGAAGAAATACTTCCTAACATCCCTGTGATTCATCTGAGTCTTCAACTTCCAACTGTGACCCCTTGTTGTATCCCATTTCTGGAACATTCTGTCTCTGTCCACCTTGTCAATTCCTCTCAGTATTTTATACGTTGTAATCATGTTTCCCCTATCTCTCCTGTCCTCCAGTGTCGTCAGGTTGATTTTTTTTAACCTCTCCTCGTAGGACATACCCCTTAGCTCCAGGACTAGTATTGTTGCAAACCTTTACACTTTCTCTAGTTTCTTTATGTGCTTGGCTAGGTTTGGGTTCCAAACTGGTGCTGCATACTCCAGTATGGGCCTAGCATACACAGTGTACAGGGTTCTGAACGATTCCTTATTAAGATGTCGAAATGCTGTTCTTAGGTTTGCTAGGCGCCCGTATGCTGCAGCAGTTATTTGGTTGATGTGCGCCTCAGGAGATGTGCCTGGTGTTATAGTCACCCCAAGATCTTTTTCCTTGAGTGAGGTTTCTAGTCTCTGGCCCCCTAGATTGTACTCCGTCTGCAGTCTTCTTTGCCCTCCCCCAATCTTCATAACTTTGCACTTGGTGGGGTTGAACTCCAGGAGCCAATTGCTGGACAAGGCCTGGAGCCTGTCCAGATCCCCTTGTAGGTCTGCCTGGTCCTCGTCCGATTGAATTCTTCTCATCAACTTCACATCATCTGCAAACAGTGACACTTCGGAGGCTATTCCTTTCGTCATGTCGTTCACAAATACCAGACACAGCACCGGTCCTAGGACTGACCCCTGTGGAACCCCACTCGTCACCGGCGCCCACTGACTCCTCGCCACGTACCATGACTCGTTGCTGTCTTGCTGACAGGTATTCCCTGATCCATTGGAGTGCCTTCCCTCTTATTCCTGCCTGGTCCTCCAGCTTTTGCACTAATCTCTTGTGTGGAACTGTGTCAAACGCCTTCTTACAGTCCAAGAAAATGCAATCTACCCACCTCACTCTCTCTCTTGTCTTACTCCTGTCACCCTGTCATAAAACTCCAGTAGGTTTGTGACACAGGATTTGCCGTCCCTGAAACCGTGTTGGCTGTAGTTGATAAGCTCATTCCTTTCTAGGTGCACCACCACTCTTCTCCTGATAATCTTCTCCATGACTTTGCATACTATACAGGTCAGTGACACTGGTCTGTAGTTTAGTGCTTCATGTCTGTCTCCTTTTTTAAAAATTGGTATGTGTGTGTGTGTGTGTGTACTCACCTATTTGTGGATGCAGGGGTTGAGTCATAGCTCCTGGCCCCGCCTCTTCACTGATTGCTACTAGGTCCTCTCTCTCCCTGCTCCATGAGCTTTAGCAAACCTTGTCTTAAAACTATGTATGGTTCCTGCCTCCACTACGTCACTTTCTAGGCTATTCCACTTCCTGACAACTCTATGACTGAAGAAATGCTTCACATTTAACAATGTGTGTGTGTAGTGTGTGTGTGTGTGTGTGTGTGTGTGTCGTGTGCGTGTGTGTGCGTGCGTGTGCGTGCGTGTGCTTGCGTGCGCGCGCGCGCGAGTTTACGCGCTTATATCTTAGTTTTTTATAAAAGGTGGTCACGTTATTACGTATGTGTGTGTGTGTGTGTGTGTGTGTGTGTGTGGATTTACGCGTTTCTCTTTGTGTTTGAGAAAAAGAGGGAGGGGGATGTGACTATTACACTACTCTTTTGATGATTACAGTTATTTATCACTCTATTCCTTATTAATATATACTAATATTTATTATTATAATACTTACTGATGTTCATGAGATATTTTTTTTATTTAAAACACCTACAGTACACTCAGCATTTCCCATGTATTTGAAAAAAAATATCTGTTTATAATATACTAGTCGTCACCACATTTTTAAGGTTCATAGAATTATCTGCTACACTAATCCTGATTAATTATGTATCAACAATTATTATTATATCATTTGCTCATGCATTTGAGAGCATTTAAAAACAGCCATACACTCAGCAGGTTTTCAAAGTTAGTCACTACATTGTGCTAGGCTGATGCTCCACATTTCTAAATGTTTTTTTTCCGCTCTATTCGTAATTATATATAATAACAATTATAATTATTATATTACACTAGCGCACATGAGATAGTATGATACACTCGTCACTGCCAATGTAGTTGAAAAATTAATTCTAATTATTTATCCTAATGCCTTACTAAATAATCTGTCAGGGCTACCACTATCTTATCTAATGACAATCAGAGGTAGGAGAGAGTGATCCTGTAGGATACACCCTGCAGGGCGAGACACTGAGAGACATCAATTTGTTCCCCACACATAGACAAGTGATGTCTACACAGCAATGGACGATCCTCCTGGTGACTTCTTTGTAATTCCGTCAGTTTGTAACTCCGTCCGAAGCTTTTATCATGCATTCAAGTTTTTGTCACTAACCTAAATCAAGTAATAACTTGGTATTCAATCTTTTTTCTTTAGTATTATTGCCATAATCATAATCTGATGATATTAACTGTAGTCACAGTTCAACTCTGCAACACCAACTCCTGGGGATTTTGACTTTTTTTTCTTTCATTCCTTACTGTATCACTCATTTATGACCTTATCACTGCACTGCTTCCATAACCGACTAGATATTTGCATTTATTTCTCTCTAAGGTCACACCTTGACCCATTAAATATGTTTGTTTTGATTATTTGTGTCAACACTGGTGTTAGCAGCCTGACCAACTGCTTCTCTCAGCTTCCAGTAAAATCGCCCGCATTCAAATTTAAATTGGAAATTTCTTGACCTTATCACATTATTCACACTCTAGAAAGTTGTTACAGTCTTGTTTACTGAATCAATCACGTACAATCACCGCTAACAATATCTTAGGACAGCCTCTAGAACGCTAAATCCTGGCAGGACTATTTAACAATACTGCCTCACATGTGTGTGTGTAATACTTATATTGTTGCATGTAAACTATTTCCTTAACAAAAAATGATGGTTTGTATATTTCACAGGGTGTGCAGGAAGCTGCATGCATATAAATATATCTCGCTAAAGTGATGGTTGACGTTTGCCATGCTCCTGACATTCATCTTTCGCCCATGATATAGTGAATGAGTTTAATGAAAAAGAAAATCATTATGTCAAAGGTGAATCACCGGTAAACTCAATATTATTTTTCATTAATATAATATAACTTTTAGTATTGGAAGTTAAAAGATATGCTTCTCTTACACATTAAAATCGAAGTTATGTAATAGAAACTTTTGAAAAGTAATGCATATAATGAATGTAATTTTCAATGATAAATCTATGTATTTTATAGGAGGACGAGGCGTAATCCTCTTCATTTATGGAATGACAGCATTTACAAATACCTCTGTAACATTCAGCAAGCTAACCTTCTCTTTATCGTCCATGATGGATCAGTGATCGAACATGTGATAGCTGCAACAGCCACATGCATAAGTGAATCTAACACCAAGGTTACATGTGCATGACTGGGTGTCTCCTCGACACACTTAAATATATTGAAGAAGGGAAGTTTTAATTGGAATGCCGATCTGCAGCATGTCTCTTCTTCGCTAGTGTCGGCATTGAGCAATTTTCATCAAACTAACCTTAATAAGGGAATGAAGTATGAAAGGGATATAACTATTCAAAATAATAATAACTATGGTCTACTGAAGGTCAAAATTATATCTACACCAATCAGTAGTGTACATATGTACTCCAACAGTAAGTTCAAGTAGACACCTTCACACACAAATATTATACAAGAAACATAAGAAAGTAAGGCTTTAACTAACACTTGCTGGAACAACTTAGTGATACTGTCGTCACATAGAGATGCTTATGAAAAACACTGGGAAGAACTCAAAGAACTTGAAACATGTTGGACGATTCATGACTAGGAAAATAATATATTACCAGAAGCAATTCTGGAAAGCTTTCAAAAAAGTGACTTGCCCCAAAAGAAATTTTCACCGGTAAATAGCACCATTATTTTCGTTGCCACCACCTTCTTTACTTAATGGTAAATTGAGAGTAAGACTTCATAGAAGATGATTTAGCAATTTTTTTTATAATAAGTATCCAATCTCTTAGCTCTTATAAGTAGATAGCGTAAAAAAAAAATGCCTCATAGCTCTCTCGTGTCCTACATATATATATATATATATATATATATATATATATATATATATATATATATATATATATATGCGCAAGACAACCACTATGAAAAAATAGAGGAATTCCAAGCGCTTTGGTGACTACTCACATTATCAAGGAACTATGTATATATATATATACAAACACAAATCTCAGGTCGAAGGAGACTCGAACCTACGAACCTTGGAACAAGGAACGCAGTGCTCTACCGT
Organism: Cherax destructor; assembly: GCA_009830355.1. Taxonomy (NCBI): domain Eukaryota; kingdom Metazoa; phylum Arthropoda; class Malacostraca; order Decapoda; family Parastacidae; genus Cherax; species Cherax destructor. Next base: position 12,023 of record WNWK01018149.1, on the reverse strand, counting down.
CGTACTTCACTGGTCCAATACCTTGGCGCCCAGCTAACGCTAGACGTTTGGTCCCAGGCAGCCAACTTTCAGGCAGGTGACTTTCAGCTTTTCAAGGTGATATTTGAATTCAGTACATGAAAATACATAAGAATTAACTAATCTCATTTAAGAAGCGGCAAGGTCACAGCAGATTGATAAAGAGTAAAACGACGAGTTGCAAAAATACAGGTGGAAAAAAATTAGAGTCATCAGAGAGAGAAAAAAAAAAGGTCAATGAAAGGAACGAGTCAACCTGTAAGAAAGATGAGAGGAAATATGGAGGAGGATGAAGTATGTATCGGTATAAGAGAGCATTTGTGAGTGAGCATAAAATGCTGAGCATAAGAAAGATAGCGATTGTCCAGAAGGAGGACAAATATGAGGTTATTGGAAGATCATTTACGGTAAATGATGTTCAGAGACAGGTAAACCAAGAAACTTAACGGATGAAGCTGACTGGAAAAAAAGTAATATAATAAGTAGTATATGAAGACTGGCAAAGGAGGAACATTGAGAAAGCAAAGAGTCTTTGAAATTAGATAAATTTCTTGGAGAATATCTTCAAAATAACCTGCAACATTTTTCGTTATCTAATTTATCCTTATAATCCTATGTTCTAAGTCAGTGGTTCTCAACTCGTTTCAGCCCATGGACCACCAGTTGAGAACCAGTTCTAGGTATTCTTAGTTTTGCTTTGTTTACAATCTTAAATCATAAACTTCTGTCTCTCTTATGTGAGTAATATTTGTGTATTGTTATGATCAAAGTATTGTGCCTTTTTTTGTTCTTTCTTATATTAGGTCTTATTTGAAGGAAATAAATTCTGAGAATTAGAACGTTGTTTGAAAAACAATTTAATATTATTGTGAAGCCTCCTGGGAAATGGGAGTTAATCGGGGTTGATTAAAAAAAGAAAAGGGTAAGTCTGATTCCTTGAACCAAAAGTTCGTCATCATCAAGGCACTCTAACTTATTTTGTCATAGTGGAGACTTCACCATCTTAAAAACTTAGTTTTTTTTCTTCATTAACTCTTAGTGAAACATGAATTCCTTGGTATTTTCTTCTTGCCATTTCCAACTTACCTCAAATTCGGCCACTACCTCCTTCGCCTAGGCGGCACTTTATAGCCATCATTTATTTGAAATTGCCATCACAAATCACACTTTTCGTAATAACATCGTCCTGCATGATGTACTCCGACCCCGGGGATGGGGGTCATTGGATCGTGATGTTGGTGCGCTTTTGGAGAGACAGCTGAGGGTGCGAGTGATAATGAATGTTTTCTTCTAAGGGTCACCTTCACTTAGTGAGAATTATATATATACATATATATACATATATATATATATATATATGTCGTGCCGATTAGGTAAAACTTGCGATTTTGGCTTAAATAGCAACGCTCACCTTGCCATATAAGACAAGTGAAAATTTGTGTATGCAATAATTTCGCCAAAATCATTCTGAACATAACGAAAAAAATATATTTCATTGTGTTTGTTTATTATTAAATTAATGTTAACGTATCTAAAATATATTTAGTTGGGTTAGGCTAAATTAAATTGCGCTTGTTGTAATAAGGTTAGGTAGGTTTTCAAAGTTTCTCTTGGTACAAAATTATAAATTCTTACATTAACATAAATGAAAAAAAAATATTTTTAAACGCATAAGAGAAAATTTTAGAAAGGACTTAATTTTAGATGAGTTCTTGCTAATTGACCAGTTTTACCTAATCGGCATGACATATATATATATATATATATATATATATATATATATATATATATATATATATATATATATATATATATATGACAAGGTGAGCATTGCTATTTAAGCCAAAATCGCAAGTTTTACCTAATCGGCACGACATATATTTGTCTTGCATATATATATATATATATATATATATATATATATATATATATATATATATATATATATGTCGTGCCGATTAGGTAAAACTTGCGATTTTGCTTAAATAGCAACGCTCATCTTGCCATATAAGACAAGTGAAAATTTGTGTATGCAATAATTTCGCCAAAATCATTCTGAACATAACGAAAAAATATATTCATTGTGTTTGTTTATTATTAATTTAATGTTAACGTATCTAAAATATATTTAGTTGGGTTAGGCTAAATTAAATTGCGCTTGTTGTAATAAGGTTAGGTAGGTTTTCAAAGTTTCTCTTGGTACAAAATTATAAATTCTTACATTAACATAAATGAAAAAAATATATCTTTAAACGTATAAGAGAAAATTTTAAAAAGGACTTAATTTTAGATGAGTTCTTGCTAATTGACCAGTTTTACCTAATCGGCACGACATATGTATATATATATATATATATATATATATATATATATATATATATATATATATATATATATATATATATATATATATATATAAATGGCAATTATATATTTGTAATCCAACTAAATTATATTTTAGATAAGTTTACAATAATTTAATAATAAACAAAGACAGTGAATTTTTTTTTTTCATTAGTTTCGGAATGATTTTTGCGAAATTATTGCTTAAACAATTTTCGCTTGCCTTATTCGGCAATTAGAGCGTTGTTATTTAAGCCAAAATCTCAAGTTTTACCTATTCGGTACGAATCTTCAGAACCTACTTGCTAACTCCTGGCCCATCTCTTGGGCATGACCTATTTCCACTGGGAAATCCCGACTACGTGACAATGCCTTCCTTTGCTGTATATCATCTAACTCCTGTACATAAGCATCAGTTTTCCTGTCAGTGTTTCAGAATCTACAAGCTTACAGTGCTCATCACCTGCTCCTAGGTTGAGGGGCTGATACCTCGTCATCCACTGTCTTCTTTATATAGTTCTACAGTCTCCAGAATATGTCCATTTGCACTGAATAACACGCTAGTGTCAATAACATGCATAATATGTAAGGTTATCTAGAAGATTATCAGGAGAATGGTCACTTGGAAAGGAGTAGATTCTTAAGCAACAACCAGCACAGTTTTCGAAATGGCAAATCTTGTTTTACAAATCTGCATGAGTTCTATGATGACGCGACGAAAGTTAGACAGGATAAAGGCATTATATAAAGTACCCCACAAGAGACTGGCACAAAAGCTAGAGGAACATGCAGGAATTACATGGAAAGAACTTCAGAAGATCAAGGAATACTTAAGGGTAATGATGAAAAGACTTGTGGACAGAGAGGTGTGGGAATGGGAGATTGTGATGAGTGGCGTTCCACTGTTTCCTTTGTATGTGATCAACATGACGAAGGAAATCCAATCAGAGGTGTCCCTGTTCCCAGATTATGTGAAACTAATATGGAGAACACAAACAGGAGACGACCAGGAAGCACTACAAATGAATCTGAACAGGCTGCAGTATTGACAAGTGGCTACCGGAATTTTACCCCAGCATATGCAAAGGTATGAAAATCGGAGAAGGACAAAGACGTCTGTAAACATTGTACAGTCTCGATGGACAAAGGCTGCAAACCTCCCTGAAAGAGAAAGTCTTCGGCATGAGGTACACATCAACTGAATAACCGCTGCAACAAACGCGAGACAGGAAAATATATGCTCTCAGGAACGTCAACAAGGATGCAGTCATGACCTTATACACAACATTGTATACAACATTCTATTGTATGCAGCACCAATTTGGCACACTCATCTGGTTAAACATGTAAAGAAGCTGAAAATAGTGCAAACATTTGCAATAAAACTAATTCCGCAGCAGAGGGAAGTGGCCAGATGAGCTAAACCTGGGACATTAGAGGACAAAAGAACCAAAGATGACATTTTCAAGAAATACTCAGAGGAATTGACAGGGTGGACAGGGATAACCTGTTTGAAAGGCGGGTCTCAGATACAAGAGGTCACAGAAGGATGTTAGGTCACAAGGATGTTAGGAAATACTTCTTTAGCCTTATAGTGCTCAGGAAGTGGAACGATCGACACAGTGAAGTGGTAAAGGCAGAATCCTTACATTTCTTTAAGAATTGGTATAATAGGACTTACGCAGCAAGGAGAGAGAGGGAAACCAGTGGTGGCTAACAGAGCAGCGGTGTTAAGGTCTGTGACTCGACCCCTGCAACCACAATTAGGTGCACCAGCAAATGTTAAATACAATACACACAGCCGGGAGAAGATGAAGAAACCGCTATGAGTTAGATACCTCGAATGTGGTGGGACCAGACAATTTTTTTCTCTGTGGGTCCTAAGAGAGCACTGGCACTGTGTTTAACAAGCAACAATCTTTAACAAGTCAAGACAGGCAGCATTCAACTACAGACCAGTGTCACTGACATGCATAGCAAGTAAACTTATGGAGAAGATAATCAGGAGAATAGTTGTGGAGCATCTACAAAAGGAGCGGTTTATATATGACAACCAGCATGTCTTCAAGGATGGAAAATTCTGTGTCACAAACTTACCAGAGTTCTACGACAAGGTAACATTAGTAAAACAACAAAAAAAAGGATGGAAAGATTACATTTCCTTAGACAGCAAGAAGGCTTTTGGTACACAAGTTAGAGGAACTCGCAGGAATAACAGGAAAAGCATAGTAAAGGATCAAGGAATACCTGACAGGAAAGAAACAGGGTGATGGACCGTGAAGAGGTGTTGGAATGGATGTACGTGGACAGTGGGGATCTACAAGGGTCAGTCCTAGGGACGGTGCTGTGTTTTGTATACATGAATGAGATGACAGAAAGGATTCAGAGGTATCCCTGTACGCATAGGACATGAAACTAGTGAGGAGAATACAAGCGAAAGAGGATCAAAGAAGATTACAAAAGAATCTGGACAGCCTACAGACCTGATCACACGAATGGCTTCTGGGTTTAACCCCTCCAAGTGCAAAGATATGAAACTTGGGGAAGGACTGAGAAGACTGCAGACGGAGTAAAGGCTCGGGGGGCAAAGGCTGCAAACCTCACTCAAGGAGAAGGACCTTGGGGTGTGTATCATACCGAGCACATTCCCTGAGGAGCACATCAACTAAATAACTACTCATCTGGTTAAAAGCGTATCGACATTTAAGTAAGGAACATTCTCGATAACTGTACACCTTGTACATCAGGCATCTATTGGAGTACCCATCACCAGTATGGAACCCACACCTGGCCAAGCACATCATGAAATTGAAGAAAGTTCAGAGGTTTGCAGCAAGACTAGTCCCGGAGGACCAGTAGACTAGGGGGGAGGATATGGTAACGACGTACAAAATACAGAGATGAACTGAAAAGTGAAAAGGAAACTAATGGAAAATAGGAACAAGAGAACACAACAAGAAGTTGAAAACTAAGATGAGTTATAGGAATGATAAGAAGTATTCTTTCAGCAGTAGAGTACTCAGGAAGTGGAACAATCTATAGTGTAAAGTGGTAGAGACGAGTTCCATACATAGTTTTAAGAAGTGGTACGAAAAGACTCTTGAAACCGGGAGACGGTGGACGACCTAGTAGCGGCCAGTGAAGTGGAGGGCCAGGAACTGTGATTCAACCCCTGCAACCACATATAAGTGAATACACAAGACACACACACAAGGAAAAGGATCTTGGGGTGAGTATAACACTGGACACATCTCTTGAGACGCACATCAACCAAATAACTGCTGCAGCATATGGGCGCCTATCAAACCTAAGAATAGCATTCCGACATCTCAACAAGGAATCGTTCAAGACCCTATACACCGTGTATGTCTGGCCTGTATTAGAGTATGCAGCACCAGTTTGGAACCTACACCTAGCCAAGCATGTAGGAAATTAGAGAAAGTGGAAAGCTTTGCAACAAGACTGGTCCCGGAGCTAAGGGGCATGTCCCACGAGAAGAGGTTAAGGGAAATCAACCAGCCAACAATGGAAAACAGGAAGGATAGGGAAGACATGATTACAACATATAAAATACTGAGTGGGTGGATAGGAACAGGATGTTTCAGTGATGCGACACAGCAACAAGGGGTCACAACTGGAAGTTGAAAACTCAGATAAGTCACAGAGATGTTAGTATTTCTTCAGCCGTAGAGTTGTCAGGAAATGGAACAATCTGGAGAGAGACGGGGTGGAGGCAGGACCCATACGTACGTAGCTTTAAGAAGAGGTATGATAAAGCTCATGGAGCAGGGAGAAAATGGACCTGGTAGCGACCAGTGAAGAGGCGGTGACAGGAGCTATGAATCGACCCCTGCACCCACAATGAGGTGAGTACAATTGAGTACACAGGCGAGCGCGCGCGCGTGCACACACACATAAACATAAGGGAGAAAATGGCCATGTACAGACAGAAATCAGAGTCACAGAGGAAAAGGCAATGGGAGGAGGAGAGGGCGAAGTCAGTATTTATTCATGGGCTCCAGGAGAGCAAGGAAAGGACACACACTGAAAGACGGCAGGCAGAAAGAAAGGAAATTGAGAACATCATCACATAAATAGGTGAAGAGGACATGTCCGAGATTGTAAATTTTCAGAGAATAGGGGACACGGGGAGAAAACGACCAATCAAGATGATTTTGATGACAGAAACAGTGCGAAACAGGATCCTCCAAGAGAAACCAAGGTTGAAGCAATCGGCAGAATACAAGAGGGTGTTCCTAGACCGAGACAGAACAAAAACAGAACGACAGCAGCTGAGGGATAGGACACAAAAGCGAAAGGAGCTAGGAGAAGAGACAAGGACAGAATCATCAGAGGACAACCAGATCAGGGCAGAGCAACAAGAGCAAGTACACACAGAACCATCCCCAGAACCCCACAACTAATCACGCTATCCCAACACAAACCACAATCCCCATCCCAACACTCCGCTATAGAATCCCACAGTACACTGCCAGGTCCCCCACCCCCACAGACCTCCCAAAACACAGTGTTGGAGAGGAAACTGAAGGTATGGTACACCAACGCTGATGGAATAACAAATAAGTGAGAGGAGTGGCACGAAAGAGTCAAAGAGGCATCAATGGACATCATAGCTCTCACAGAAACCAAGCTCACAGGTATGATAACAGGTGCCACCTTTCCAATGGGATATCAGATCCTGAGGAAAGACAGGGAACAGAAGGGGGTGCAGGAGTGGCACTGCTGATCAAAAACCGATGGATTTTGATGAGCTGGAGAGAGGAGACAGAGGAGAAGCAAGAGATTACATAGTAGGAACGCTTCAGTCTGGAGGTCCGAAGGTGGTAATTACAGTGATGTATAACAAACAGAACAGAACAGCAGGAGGCCAAGGCAAGAGTATGATGAGATATGGTTGACACACTGGCTGAAGTGGCCAGAAGAGCCCATGCGAGCAGGGCAAAGCTACTGATCATGGGTGACTTCAACAACAAGGAAATCGATTGGGAGAACTTGGAGCCACGTGGGGGCTAAGAAACGTGGAGGGCTAAGATGATGGAGGTGGTACTGGAAAACTTCATGTACCAACACGTAAGGGACACTACCAGAGAGAGAGGAGAGGATGAACAGTGCAGATATTAAGGACATCACATATGAAAGGCCCCTTGGGGCCAGTGATCATGTGCTTTTAAGCTTCGAATACACAATAGAATTACAAGTGGAGAGGGAAGCAGGAAGGGCTGGACGAATGAAGCCAGACTACAAGAAAGGGGACTATGTGGGCATGAAGAACTTCCTGAACGGGGTTCAGTGGGACAGAGAACTGGCAGAGAAGTCAGTAAACGAGATGACGAAATATGAGACAACAATATGCAAGGAAGCTGAGCAGATGTTTGTACCCAAGGATTACAGGAATAATGAAAAAGCCAGGATGAGCCCTTGGTTCACCCAAAAGTGCAGGGAGACCAAAACCAAGTGTGCTAGGGAATGGAAAAAGTATAGAATGCAAAGAACCCAGGAGAATAAGGAGAGCAGTCGTATAGCCAGAAATGAATATGCACAGGTAAGATTGGAGGCCCAACGACAATATGAAAACGACAGAGCAGCGAAAGCCAAATCTGACCCAAAGCTGTTGTACGCCCACATCAGGAGGAAAACAACAGCCAAGGACCAGTTGATCATTCTAATGAAGGAAGGAGGAGAGATCACAAGAAACGACCGCAAAGTATGAGAGGAACTCAACATGAGATTCAAAGAAGTGTTCACAGAGGAGACAGAAGGGACTCCAGAAAGACGGAGAGGTGGGTACACCACCAAGTGTTGGACACAATACATGCAACCGAGGAAGAAGTGAAGAGACTGCTGAGTGAGGTAGATACCTCAAAGGCGATGGGGCCGGACAACATCTCTCCATGGGTCCTGAGAGAGGAAACAGAGGCGCTATGTGTACCTCTAACAACAATATTCAACACATCTATCGAAACAGGGAGATTACCTGAGATATGGAAGACAGCAAATGTAGTCCCAATTTTTAAAAAGGAGACAGACATGATGCACTGAACTACAGACCAGAATCACTGACATGTATAGTATGCAAAGTCATGGAGAAGATTATCAGGAGAAGAGTGGTGGAAACCCTAGAAAGGAATGAGCTTATCAACGACGGCCATCACGGTTTCTGGAACGGGAAATCCTGTGTCACAAACCTACTGGAGTTCTATGACAGGGTGGCAGCAGTACGACAAGAGAGAGAGAGGGGTGGGTAGATTGCATTTTCTTGGACTGTAAGAAGGCGTTTGATACAGTTCCACACGAGAGATTAGTGCAAAAGCTGGAAGACCAGGCAGGGATAACAGGGAAGGCACTCCAATGGATCAGGGAATACCTGTCAGGAAGACAGCAGCGAGTCATGGTACGTGGCGAGGAGTCAGAGTGGGCGCCGGTGACGAGTGAGGTTCCACAGGGGTCAGTCCTAGGACCGGTGCTGTTTCTGGTATTTGTGAAAGACATGACGGAAGAAATAGACTCCGAAGTGTCCCTGTTTGCAGATGATGTGAAGTTAATGAGAAGAATTCAATCGGAAGAGGACCAGACAGAACTACAAAGGGATCTGGACAGGGTGCAAGCCTGGTCCAGCAATTGGCTCCTGGAGTTCAACCCCACCAAGTGCAAAGTCATGAAGATTGGGGAAGGGCAAAGAAGACCGCAGACGGAGTACAGTCTAGGGGGGCCAGAGACTACAAACCTCACTCAATAAAAAAGATCTTGGGGTGAGTATAACACCAGGCACATCTCCTGAGGCGCACATCAACCAAATAACTGCTGCAGCATACGGGCGCCTAGCAAACATAAGAACAGCATTCCGACATCTTAAGAAATCGTTTAGGACCCTGTAGGCCCATATTGGAGTATGCAGCACCAGTTTAGAACCCACACCTAGCCAAGCACGTAAAGAAACTAGAGAAAGTGTAAAGGTTTGCAACAAGACTAGTACCGGAGCTAAGAGGTATGTCCTACGAGGAGATGTTATGGGAAATCGACCTGACGACACTGGAGGACAGGGGAGATAGGGAGGACATGATAACGACATATAAAAAACTGAAAGGAATTGACAAAGTGGACAGAGACATAATGTTCCAGAGATGGGACACAGCAAGAAGGGGACACAGTTGGAAGTTGAAGACTCAGATGAATCACAGGGATGTTATTAAGTATTTCTTCAGTCACAGAGTGGTCAGGAAGTGGAATAGTTTGGGAAGCGATGTAGTGGAGGCAGGATCCATTCATAGCTTTAAGAAGAGGTATGATAAAGCTCATGGCGCAGGGAGAGTGACCCAGTAGAGGCCAGTGAAGAGGCGGGGCCAAGAGCTATGACTCGACCCCTGCAACCACAACTAGGTGAGTATACTCACACTAAATATATTGAGTAATTTAATTAAAGTTGTGAATCTCTTCAGGCATCTTTGAAGATGTGCAGACAGCAAATGTGAAGTACGTATTACCTCTCTGGATCTTGATACTGGGATGTCAGTAAAAGATTGCAGCAGCCCTTTGATCTTTAGTAGTTTCAGTGAGTTAGAACCTAGCACTACGAGGAAACGTGTGCCACTTTTTTCCAAGAGAAAGAGATCTCTCTTCATATACTATATAGACAAAACATTATTGGGATAGCCTTGTGCAAATACTTGCTGAAATTGTGCTTCTCTCTAATCAGCAACTTCTATTGAATTTGTGTGCCTTTCTATAATTAGCAGCACCATCCGGTTGACTAACACTAACTGTAATTCAAGTGTAATTGTGTAGTTTGTTAGCCAATATAAATTACCCGCATGAGCGGTCTACTGTTTTTCCAGGAATATAAAGTGATCCATTTATGGTTGACTGGACACTAGGCCGTGGCAAGACCTTTTTGATGATCTCGCTAATTTCATTGTGCCTTTGCGATTTGCACAGATCAGGCCAAGCAGACAATTTTGGCCAGCTGCTACTTTCTGCAAATATACTTGCACTCGGTGTGAATAAGAACCTCAAGGAAGAGTTACTTTAATGCCAAAAACCTGAGTGTCGTGAAGTGTGTCAGTGACAGAGATATAAACGGATAGAAGTATGAATATTATCTGTGTTCACAACCAAGAAGCAGGTGGTTTTTGCTCTTCCTCTCCTAGCTAAGTATATTGTTCATGATCGAACATTCTCAGCTGAATTGTCTGTGGGGCATAATTTTAGCTGGTCTTGTTGTAGACGCTGAGAGATTATTCTCATCAATTGGTGCCACGTGGGTCATTCACCCCTACTGAATTTCCTATATGTTCTGGTATAATTTATTTCACTAGTTCATTTGAGTTATTGGAGGAGGATAAGACAGCTAGCAAGACAGTCTGAGAGGACCTGACCGTTTGCCAAGTCCTCTCACTCTATCTGGAAGCGTGGCATCCATCAACTGGGATTCCCCAAGATAAATATTTAAGATTTTCTCTTCTTTAACGTCGGAAGTCTGTCGTCCTAAGTTTGAGGTAAACAAGATGGAGAGCTTACAAAAATGTAGCTAGGAGAGTAATAAGCATATAAACAGAGACGTATGGCATCATGTATCGATGTTTGTCATCCTGGTTTCCAGCAGTGATTTTTTTCTGGGATTTCACCGATAGCGTTAGACCCAAATGGAGCGTGAACGTACTATTCCAAGGACTCTTTGACTAACTTAATAGTGTGTTGACCAGAAGACATTAGTTCACATTTTGAGAAATTTAGAGAAAGGCCTAGATACTCTCCATGTTCTTTGGTTCTGATGCCTACAAGTAGGGATCATGTGGTCTGCCAGAGGCCCATAGTCAATACTCAAGGTGTTGAGATCGCTGGACAACTTTCAGTGACGTTATTGAGGAACAGATCGTAAAGAAAGGGAATTACTCTACTGAGCATCATCACATGAGTCAGTTTACACTCACCAAAGAGAAGTTTTGAGTAATTGTTATAGCATAAATGGGTGAATAAAACAAGAGAAGGGAAATGATGATGAACAGCTTTGAATACAACTTAACTGTAATTACTGACAAAGCTTACTTAAATAAGAGATTTTTGGTGCGTGAAGCATGTGCTGCTGCGTCACAGTCTTATTGAACTCATAATCCAAAATGAATTGGTTGCAGCTTGGTAGCTGCATCAAGGCTGACTATTCTCATGCATGTTCTAGCAACAAGCACCAGTAAATGAGGTTTAATGATATAAAAGAAACCGCCTGCACAGAAGGTTCTATGCAGCATTTATTACTCAATCGCTTTCTGAAAGAGCGAATAAAATAAAACAGGAGATATTATGTAATATGATAAAGGAGAGACAAGGTTGCGTTGACAATATCCTTTTTGACTGTAACAAAAAATTTCACACACTACCACACATAACAGAAATAAAAGATAGTGGCAGAAGGGAAGCTATTCAAGTGGATATAGGAAAACTTAGTAAACAGAAGGATGAGGTAATGATAAGATGGGCGATGGGGTGGACACAGGTGATGAGCGGAGTCCTGATAGATGAGTTTGGACTCCTGGTATTCTTGAAATAGCACCCTTATCTTTATCATGGATATAATTTCCATATTGTGTAGACAATCAAATGGGAGATTGATGTCGCCGCCTTGAACAGTAGGATTCTGACTGATTTAC
>WNWK01018148.1:0-40669 GCA_009830355.1 Cherax destructor | reverse complement strand
TCCCTTTTCCCTTTTTCCCCCCCCCCTTTCCCTTTGATTAGGGGAATTTTATACCTTTTTACTTTAGGGCAACCTATTTTCAAACCTTCTTTATAGTAAATCTTTTTTTTCCCGCATTGCTTTCTTGATTTTTTTTTCTTCACCCGCTAAGATAAAAAACCTTGGGGCTATTCTTTTCCCCCCGTGTCCCCCTTTTTTTGAGATATTTCTTTTTTGAATTTTTAAAGAAAATCTTTTGCCCAACCCATTTTCCCTTTAGAAAATCCTACATTAAATGGCCCCTCTGATTGGGGGTTTTCCCCCTCCCAAAACAGCCCCCTCCCTCATCATATCATTTTCCATAAAATTGAATTTGAATAATGGGTTGGGTTTTTGAGTATTTCACCGCAATTTACACCACCCAAAAACCCTTCTTTCCCCCCCCCTTTCTACAAACCCCCCAAAAATTCCCTTCCTTAGACAAAGTTTGTACCTTATTACAGGTTTCTTCCTCCTAAAATTTTTCCCCTTTGGAAGAAAGGGCTTTTCCCCTCACCCCCTATCCCCTAAGCCCATCCCCCCACACCCCATTTAAAGGGGAAGGAATTGGCCCCCTTCCCCCCCTTGGGGTTTTTTTAATTTCCACGTTATCCTAATCCCCCCCCCCACCTCCCCCCCTCAAATGATTTTTTTTTAAAAATTTTTGAGGGCCCTTTTTTTCCCCCCCCCAAAATTTAAACATGAATTTGAAATGATATTTTTCCAAAACCCTTTTTGTGTTAAAATCATAAGCCCCCTTTCTTTTTTTTAAAATAAGTATTTTGTATTTAAAAAGGTAATTTAACCTTCTTCCCCAGAATGGTTATTGCCTGCATTTAAGGGCCCATCCCCCCCTGAACACAAGAAAAATGTTTAATTTTTTTCCCTTTTAAAAGACTAGTAAATTTTGAAAAACCATTACCCTAAAATGAAAAAATAAAACAAGCTCCTACAACCCCCAACAAAAACATTTTTTGAGGAAGCGTGGAATTTATTTTTTTTTTTTTTTTTAAAATCGGCCGATTCCCACCAAGGCAGGGGGGCCCCGAAAAAAAAACTTTCATCATCATTCACCCATCACTGTCTTGCCAGAAGGGTGTTTTACACTACAGTTATAAAACTGAAACATTTACCCCCTCCTTCAGAGTGCCGGCACTGTACTTCCCCTCTCCAGAACTCAATCCGGGCCCGCCGGTTTCCTGAATCCCTTCATAAATGTTTCTTTTTCCACACTCCAACAGCACGTCAAGTATTAAAACCATATGCCTATTCACTCTATCAAAAAGCTCACACATGCTTTGGGAAAACCAAGCCCTGCCCCAAAACCCCTTTTCCCCCCCTCCAACCTTTCCTAGGCCGACCCCCACCCCGCCTTCCCCCCACTACAGATTTATACACTCGAAGTCACTCTTCTGTTCCATTCTTCAATGTCCAAACCACCTCAACAACCCTCCCCAGTTTCTGGGCAATCGTTTTGGTAATCCCGACCCTCCTCCTAATTTCCAAAACCCCAATTCTCTGCATTTTATTCACACCACACATTGACCTCAGACATGACATCTCCACTGCCTCCCAGCCTTCTCCTCGTTGCAACATTCATCACCCATGCCACACCCATATAAGAGCGTTGGATAACATACTCTCATACATTCCCCTTTTTCTTTCCCTGGACAAGGTTTTTTGTCTCCCCAGACTCCGAAGGCCCCCTACCCTTTTCCTCATCAATTCTATGATTCACCTCATCCTTCATAGACCCATCCGCCGACATGTCCACTCCCAAATATCTGAATACATTCACCTCCTCCATACTCTCTCCCTCCAATCTGATATCCAATCTTTCGTCACCTATTCTTTTTGTTATCCTCATCACCTTACTCTTTCCTATATTCACTTTCAATTTTCTTCTTTTACACACCTACCAAATTCATCCACCAACCTCTGCAGCTTCTCTTCAGAATCTCCCAAAAGCACAGTGTCATCAGCAAAAAGCAACTGTGACAACTCCCACTTTGTATTTGCTTCTTTATCTTTTAGCCCAACACCTCTTGCCAAGACCCTCGCATTCACTTCTCTTACAACCCCATCTATAAATATATTGAACAACCACGGTGACATCACACATCCTTGTCTAAGGCCCACTTTTACTGGGAAATAGTCCCCTTCCCTCCTACACACTCTAACCTGAGCCTCACTATCCTCATAAAAACTCTTCACTGCTTTCAGTAACCTTCCTCCTATTCCATACACCTGCAACATCTGCCACATTGCCCCCTATCTACCCTATCATACGCCTTTTCCAAATCCATAAATGCCACAAAAACATCTTTACCCTTATCCAAATACTGTTCACCTATATGTTTCACTGTAAACACTTGGTCTACACACCCCTACCTTTCCAAAGCCCCTTGTTCATCTGCTATCCTGCTTTCTGTTTTACTCTTAATTCTTTCAATAATAACTCTACCATACACTTTACCAGGTACACTCAACAGACTTATTCCCCTATAATTTTTGCACTCTCTTTTGTCCCCTTTGCCTTTATACAAAGGAACAATACACGCTCTCTGCCAATCCCTAGGTACCTTACCCTCTTCCATACATTTATTAAATAATAGCACCAACCACTCCAAAATTATATCCCCACCTGCTTTTAACATTTCTATCTTTATCCCATCAATCCCAGCTGCCTTACCCCTTTCATTCTACCCACTGCCTCACGAACTTCCCCTACACCCACAACTGGCTCTTCCACACTCCTACAAGATGTTATTCCTCCTTGCCCTACACACGAAATCACAGCTTCTCTGTCTTCATCAACATTTAACAAATCCTCAAAATATTCTCTCCATCTTCCCGATACCTCTAACTCTCCATTTAATAACTCTCCTCTCCTATTTTTAACTGTCAAATCCATTTGTTCTCTAGGCTTCCTCAACTTATTAATCTCATTCCAAAACTTTTTCTTATTTTCAACAAAATTTGCTGATAACATCTCACCCACTCTCTCATCTGCTCTCTTTTACATTGCTTCACCACTCTTTTAACCTTTTTTTCTCTCCATATACTCTTCCCTCCTTGCATCACTTCTACTTTGTAAAAACCTCTCATATGCTAACTTTTCTCCCTTACTACTCTCTTTACATCATCATTCCACCAATCGCTCCTCTTCCCTCCGCACCCACTCGCCTGTAACCACAAACTTCTGCTGAACACTCTAACACTACATTTTTAAATCTACCCCATACATTTTCGACCCCATTGCCTACACTCTCACTAGCCCATCTATCCTCCTATAGTTGTTTATATCTTACCCTAACTGCCTCCTCTTTTAGTTTATAAACCTTCACCTCTCTTTTACTTACTGATTCTATTTTCCTTGTATCCCATCTACCTTTTACTCCCACTGTAGCTATAACTAAAAAGTGATCTGATATATCTGTAGCCCCTCTATAAACATGTACATCCTGAAGTCTACTCAACAGTCTTTTATCTATCAATACATAGTCCAACAAACTACTATCATTACGCCCTACATCATATCTTGTATACTTATTTATCCTCTTTTTCTTAAAATATGTATTACCTATAACTAAACCCCTTTCTATACAAAGTTCAATCAAAGGGCTCCCATTATCATTTACACCTGGCACCCCAAACTTACCTACTACACCCTCTCTGCATGTTTCTCCCACTTTAGCATTTAGGTCCCCTACCACAATTACTCTCTCATTTGGTTCAAAAGTTCCTATACATTCGCTTAACATCTCCCAAAATCTCTCTCTCCCTCTACACTCCTCTCTTCTCCAGGTGCATACACGCTTATTATGACCCACTTTTCGCATCCGACCCTTATTTTAATCCACATAATCCTTGAATTTACACATTTATATTCCCTCTTTTCCTTCCATAACTGATCCTTCAACATTATTGCCACCCCTTCCTTAGCTCTAACTCTCTCAGATACTCCTGACTTAATCCCATTTATTTCTCCCCACTGAAACTCGCCTACCCCTTCAGCTTTGTTTCGCTTAGGGCCAGGACATCCAACTTCTTTTCATTCATAACATCGGCAATCATCTCTTTCTTATCATCCGCTACTATCCACGCACATTCAGACAACCCAATTTTATAAAGTTTTTCTTCTTCTCGTTTTTAGTAGATTTGTACAGGAGAAGGGGTTACTAGCCCATTGCTCCGGCATCTTAGTCGCCTCATACGACACGCATGGCTTACGGAGGAAAGATTCTTTTCCACTTCCCCATGGACAATAGAGAAAATAAAAGGAACAAGAGCTATTAAGAAAAAGAAGAAAAACCTAGATGTGTGTATGTATATATATGCATGTGTATGCCAGTGTAGTGTGACCTAAAGTGTAAGTAGAAGTAGCTAGATATACCTGTTATCCAGCGTGTTTATGAGACAGAAAAAGACACCAGCAATCCTACCATCATGTAAAACAGTTTCAGGTTTCTGTTTCACAGTCACCTGGCAGGACGGTAGTACCTCCCTGGGTGGTTGCTGTCTACCAACCTACTACCTGGCTGGAAAACTTTATCCAAATCCCTAGGTTTTCCAGCCAGGAAATGTGATTTGTTTTTATTATCCATAAATACAATGTGAAATATATTTTCTCTTCACAAAAAAATTATATAATAAAATCTGACGTAACTTCACACACAAAAAAAAAAAAACACAGTGAAAGATCTGACAGAACTTCACACAAAAAATGCAATGAAAAATCAGACATAAATGAACGCAAGAAAAATGATAAAAATCTGGCGTAACTTTACACAGAAAATAGAGTAAAGATCTAACTTACCTTGACAGAATATACACTGAAAAATTCGGACATCACTTTAAATGAAGCGCCATAAACAAATTCGGCTAGAACAGGTAAAAAAAACTGTTGCAAGAACAGTTTCAGTAATTCACGCATGAATATTTTAAACACTAAGACGCCACATTCATGAGCACCGCAAAAAATGACGTAACATTCATGAATGAGTTTTGCAAACACTGACATAACATTCATGTCTGAGCATTGTAAACAAAGACAACGTTCATGCACGAGTATTGTAAACAAAGACACAACATTCAAGCATGAATATTGTAGACGGTGACATGCATTAATACTCTAATCAGTGACATGCATTAATACTGTAAACAGTGACATGCATGAGTATTGTAAACACTGATACAACATTAATGCATGAGTATTGTAAACAATCGCACAACAATCACGCAAAGTATTGTACATGCTTGTGCATGCCCGTTCGAGAAAGTAAATTAGCGTGTACTGGAATGCGATAAAATTAATGAATTCAGAGACAACTCACTCAGAAATGTGCAAGATATGTCAAAGTATTTTATCCTTAGTGGTAAATTACAGACAATTCTGGAAAAATACACTGACTTTACTCCCTGTAAATAAAGCATTGCCACGTGTGTGTGTGTGTGTGTGTGTGTGTGTGTGTGTGTGTGTGTATGTGTATGTGTATGTGTGTGTTGTGTGTGTGTGTGGATGTGTATGTGTGTGTAAGTGTGTGTGTGTGTGTGTATCTGTGTGTCTGTGTGTGTCTATGTATCTGTGAGTGTGTGTGTGTGTGTGTGTGTGTGTGTGTGTGTGTGTGTGACCCAACAATTAATATTTGCACCAAAAACTCATTACAGTTGTGACCAGGTGTGGACGTGTGAATTGCTCATTACTTTATAATTTGTTCATGATTGTAACCACGTATAGTCGTAAGTAAGTAAATTTACTTACATGATTCATTACCTTTGAAACTTGTGAGTTCATTACCCTTGTACCTTGTTCAGCCTTCTAATCTTTGGGGCCCAGTCTCTGGACCCATTATGTACCTCTGTAATATGTAAATACCTTTGTAACTTGTCATGACTTTGACTAGATCTACCTGAGTTCATTACCTTTGTAACTTGCTCAGCTATCAAAATTTTGGGGCCCAGTCCTTGGACCCATTATGTACCTCTGTAATCTTTTGACTACCGCCCACAGGATGGGTATGGGGTGCATAATAAAGATATTAAACTAAACTAACGTGTGAACGCCAGTATGAAAATGTAAATTAGCGTGTGAACGCCCCTATGAAAATGTAAATTAGCGTGTGAACGCCCCTATGAAAATGTAAATTAGCGTGTGAACGCCCCTATGAAAATGTAAATTAGCGTGCCAAAGTCGGTATGAAAACTTAAATTAGCATTGTATTCTAACACGGGGATTTACTAAATTAAGCTCAGCAATCTCCTCTGTGTAGAGGCTAATAAAGGCATCTAGTATGTGGGAGAAACGTTGTGGCTAATAAAAGTATGTAGAATGTGGGAGAAATGTTGTGGCTAATAAAAGTATGTAGAATGTGGGAGAAATGTTGTGGCCAATAAAAGTATCTAGTGTGTGGGAGAAACTTTGTGGCTAATAAATGTATCTAATGTGTGGGAGAAACGTTGTGGCTAATAAAAGTATCTAGTGTGTGAGTGAAACGTTGTGGCTAATAAAAGTATGTAGTGTGTGGAAACTTTGTGATAATAAAAGTATCTAGTGTGTGGAAACTTTGTGATAATAAAAGTATCTAGTGTGTGGAAACTTTGTGATAATAAAAGTATCTAGTGTGTGGGGGAAACTTTGTGATAATAAATGTATCTAGTGTGTGGGGAAAACTTTGTGGCTAATAAATGTATCTAGAGTGTGAGTGAAACATTGTGGTTAATATAGTTATAAGTGTGGTTTACATTCCCCTTGTTTGTGTTTACAAACTCTTGCAGTTCCAAGCATCTTCAATGAAGACAAATTTTTGTCAGGCATCAAACGGAGTTCCATTTGCTCCATTTTTTCCTGCTATTGTTATTTCCATAGGTTGTTAGCTTATCTGGGAGAGGGCGATGTTCCACCACATTAGCCATTTACCAGGCAGGGAGCGTCGTCCCACTTATTAACCACCTTGACTAGTACGGGGAATTGCTTGAATGCACTGAGAATCTTACCTGGTAGGTGGCGTTGTTTCACCACGTTAACCATCTTACCTGGTAGGTGGCGCTGTTTCACCACGTTAACCATCTTACATTGTAGGTGGTGTTGTTTCACCACGTTAACCATCTTACATTGTAGGTGGTGTTGTTTCACCACGTTTACCGTCTTACCTGGCAGGTGGCGTTGTTTCACCACGTTAACCATGAAACCTGGTAGATGGCACTGTTTAACCACGTAACCATCTTACCTGGCAGGGCACAGTTTTCCCTACGTTGATAAATATATGAGCTCATATTTGTAGTATGAGGTTATGAGGTACCGAAGTCACGTTGTGCTCTACTTGCCGGTAAAGACTCGTTTATGTGGGTATATTCATTTGTCAGTTCCAGTTATATAGATCAGTGGTTTCTAACCCCTCAATCGCGACATATAATTGGATCGAATTGTGTTGCCAAAGGACTAAGATTTTATCATTTTTGTACTTATTGTTGTTAACACTATTTCTGGTGTTATTTCATTACTAGTAGTAGTTTATCTATTATTTTCAGGTTGTTCATTTCATAATTAACAAAAAAATGTTGGCTAATAGTCAGTAAAAGGAGGACTAATATCTTAATGTTGGCTTCAGGCACTTCACTCAAGGTGGCGAATTTAAACTACAATTTGTAATTTGTGTGGAAGTCTTGAACAAAGTGTCATTCACGCTGAACAATCTTAGAAGACACTTAGAAAGAAAGCATAGCGTACTTGTGAGGAGAGAGTAGAGTTTCTTTGAAAGGCAAGAACAAGCACCGAAATGGCAGAGATTCGATGCTACTTCCAACACAGCTGTTAACTGCTTGCTGCAAGCAACTCTCGTGTCATACCTCGTAGCTTGGAGGACTGCAAGAGTAAAGAAACCACACACCATTGGTGAGCAATTGGCTAAACCAGCAACTTTTGATATGGTTCGGACAGTTTGTAGAGCTGAAGCTGTAAAGAAATTTGAACCGAAACCTATGTCAAACGACACCATCAGTCAACTAATTAAGATCATGTAATGCGATATGAAACCCCAGGTGAGTCATAGGAATACATTCACTCTGAGTCCAGATGACGTCCTGCCGAAAACAATGAAAAAAAATCACACGTTATTTTAACCCATCGACACTTCGTTCCAGCAAAAATATTTGTTCTGTAACATATCTTGACGCGTGGCACTTAACATGGCATTTAAAGTTTTCTGAAATCCACTGTTAACGGATGTAAGACACGCAGTTAACTGTTATCAAAGACATATAGAAATAAGGGCAGCTATTTTATATTTTCAGAACACTGTTTCATATGTAAATTGTTCCTTTACACTTGCGATGTCAGTATTCAAGGTCTTCATGCCCACAGTATCTTACCAACAATCTGGCTGATCAGAAATCGGGAACAGATTAGCGGACGTAGTATCGAGCCCTCACAACTCCTTGTGCTGACCCACAAACTATTGTAGCTTCCTAAAATATGAAATACAACTGAGGTATCAACAAGGTAACACTATAATCCGACATCAGCCGTAACAAAGGATTATTACACTTGCTACTACCGTCATAAAAGTTATACTCTGAGGCTGAAATCCTAATCAAATGTGACAATGATTAAGTATCACTGAAAAAGAACTTTTAAGAAGGTGCTTGAACTTCTTTTCATTTCTTCCACCAACTTTTCGTTCTTATTTCGCTCATAACAAGACATCGAAAAATTACAAGACGATATAAATAAGTTTGTTCTGTTGTTGTTGACAGTGGAGAACAACATGACGTTCAATGGCGTCAAGTTTCTGCTGCTTAGATATGGGAAAAAATGATGAACTCAAAAGGGACACTGTATACAAAACCCAAAAGGGTCATTAAATAGAACGAAACGAACATGTGAATGACCTGGGCGTAATTATGTCCGCTGACTTTTCTTTCAGAGAACATAATAGAGCAAACGTTATGACAACCTGGAAAATGACGGATGGATAATGAAACTTTCATATCAAGGGAAATAGTGTCAATGGTGACACTTTTTAAACAGCTTTTGCTCTCTCGTTTAGAATATTGTTCAGTGTTGATCATAAACTGTTTGCATAAAGCCAATAAAGCATTTAAATATGTATTCACTGGAGCTGAGGAGACAAAGAGAGATACATGGAAATATATTCCTTGGAAAGTACTTGAGGGACTTGTCTCAAATCTGCCTTAAAAGCATTCTGGAGTGAGTGATATGGGAGAAAGTGCAAAATAAACCCAGTGAAAAGTAGGAACACTGTGGGCACAGTAAGAAAACATAGTATCAGCATCCGTGGCCCAAGACTACTCACTGCTGCCAACACAACAGCCTGGCTTTTCAGGCAAGCAACAGACGAGCCTGGCCCTAGACTGGGCTCCATGAGTAGAAAAACTATCAAAATACATCAAAGGTATATAAAAGATGAGAGGCCTCATCCGATCAGCTTCAAATTTTTAACGATTGTGTATGGTAACCAAGGCATAGGAATACATTGACTTATAGGAACACTTGGCAGGGTCAGTAAACCAATTTCCACCATCCTGGAATGGTTACGATAACTTTGAAAATCCTTTGTGGCGGAGCTTCAAACTTTCAAAAAAGGCGCCTCCTAATTCGACTATGGCGAAGAATGAAATACAAGTGTACGGGGGCACATCTACTGGTTTTGTGTAAAACTTTGATTCCCATCAAATCTAAATGTTTTCAATATTTAATGACTGATACATCTTACAGCTAGAACAGTATTCATTTAGTTTAGTTTGTGTGCGGGCAAACTCGTCAGTGCACTAAATATATATTTTTTATAAAGCTTGGACTTGTCTGAACCCGTGCGATAACCGGTGAATGACTCTTCTGATCGACTTCAAACTTTCAGCCCTGGTTTATTTAAATAGAAAGCAAGGTTCACGATGTTTTAGGGTTGTTAATTTTATTAAATAAATAGTGATGTTAATTTCCATTCACAAACTCAAGAATGCCTCGTCTTATCGGCTTCAAAATGTTAACTCTCCTGCATTACATCAGAAGGATGACGCCCTACGTATACGTTTACTCTTCAGGTAGCAGTTTATAATTGTAGTGAAATTGTTATAATTACTCAGAGTCATTGGAATCAATACAATTAATGGATAATCTCGTTTCTGATAGGCTCTAAACTTTCAGTGTTGATGGACTTTATTAACAAAATCTTCGCTTTCCGTTTGAGTTGTGTAAATTTTAAATTGTCAGTTTCATTAAATAAATTGGTATTCATATAATAACTAGAGAATACCTTTTCTGATCGGCTTGAAACACTTAAGCGCTGTTGAATCATAATTGGAAGTAATTTTGATTTGAATTTATACGCTTTACAAGTCGACTTTTTTAAAAACACTGAACCTAATATTTTTTCCCCTAGAGGAATGTAAATAATTTTTAATAGAATACAACTGCTTCAATGAAAATTGAGAAATATTGAAAACTAGCGTTTTTATAGCATTTTTAGCATTCGAAATAATGATATTCACCCTGGCTTCATTAGGTATCCCTGAAGGGGAGGACGTTTAGTGAGACATTAAAATGAACATTTTTTTTAGATCTGGTGGTCTTATTTTACACTAATGACCTCCAATGATTTCTTCAATAACCTTTTCCCATTGTTTTCAAATTTTCAACTAAGGTCAACTATTACTAAGTCTAGGTTAGTGGAACAGTTGACATGTGCCGGTGTTATATATTGAACAGTCCTGAAACTGATTTCCATTAAATAACTTTAGAAATCCTCTTTTGATAGACTTCAAAATTTCTGTGATTTAACTGAAGATTGTCTTCTTCTTGTTGTTGATTCGCCGGGACTCTCCCGGCCCGGGCCTTGTCCAAGTGGTGGCCCGGCCTTGGTTCCCTTTCTCGGGAGTATCTCAGACTAACGTCTGCCATGGGAGGAGGTACTTGGGACCTCCTCATCTGTGGGACCAACGGTCCCCAGGCCTAGCCACATTCACCGCCCTCACAGGGCTCGTAGGGAGAAGCTAGGCCCATCTTTGGTCTGCCATCTTCCCTGCCCAAGGGAAAGAGCAGTCTTGTGAGCCGCAGGTGAAAGCAAGCTCTGGCTCAGGCACCTACCCTGCCCTAGAAGGGCTAGGCATGGTGTCCATGAGAAGATTGTCTCTTCTGATTAGAAACAAGTCAGTTCTTGACTTTATTGTATTACCCTAGGTTATATTTATATAATGTACTTATATTTGCATATAACATCTGTGTGCCCTCGATACCATTGTAAAAACATGAATTTTATGTTTCCACAGTTTATATAAAACTTACTTAATTACTTGCAAGCATACTTACTTATTCCTTAAACGCTGGTAAGTCTTACTTAGAGAAATTTTTGGGCTGATATTGGCACGAGTTGGTCACATTTATTTTTTTTTTTTTTTTTTTTTATGGATGAAACTGTGAAAATGGAGGTACTGCTTTTCAAGCTATATATTCAGAATGATCTTCCGGCTTCAAACTAACTAACTGCGCTGGTGTATTTTAGGATATTAGTCTTTCTGAGATAATAAAAGAATGCCCGTTCAGTTTGATGTCAGAGCTGGTGTTTCTTGGTGGAAAGTCTGAATTATTTTTGGGCTGTGTATTTCCTAATTTGCAATTTTTAATTGAACTATGAATATTAGTGTTTATGTGATAACTTGTAAATACTTCTGCTTATTCGCTTCAAATCTTCAGCGCTAAAATTTAACTAAATTAGAAACCTATGCCGCGCTCTGCATTATTCCTTTGGCATGCATTGACTTACAGGGGGCTGGGGTCATGCAATACAGGGATACCTTTCTCGGATCGCTCAGCGACTGATATACTACATCTAATCAGTATTAGTTTAGTGAAACGCTAAATTTTTGTAGGCCATTCAACTGAAGGATTAGTGGAGGCTCGGACGTACTTCCTCTAATCGCTGCCCAGTCTTTGATCAGTTAGGTTACATAGAGCAGATTAATTCGCTAAAGCACGCTTTTCCCACTACCGTTAAGGACAATACGTTACTCACCATAAAACACTGTTAATATTATATATGTGAGTGAGTGTGCAGGAAATATTCACGTCTCTCAGACACTTGTCTACTAAGAATTTACGGGTACACTCGAGAGACAAGCTGTGTGTTACAGGGGCTGCCACTGTCAATCAACGGAGATCCATTCATCATATTTCCTTCAGTTAACTGGTGAGCTTCCAGGGTCTCGCTCGCGGACCACACTTGTGCGATGATTAATCCATCATTCTGGAACTCAGGTTCCACGTGACAACAGATGGACATTTATCCCAGACAACTACAGGATCTCCGCCCTCCACTACGCGAGGAGCGTTGTCAACATATCTTCTTAAGTCTAGAGGGAGTGATGTTTATACGCTGGCGAAAGCAGTTTTCCATAGTTCTTATAAACATGTATTGGGATAATGGCATACAAAATTAATTTAAGTACCTTAACATAAAAAAATATTAGTTATCTTTATTTTAGGACCTGGGAGTGGCAATGTCTGAGGATCTCATCTTCAAGGATCACAACAGTGTCACTATCACCCTCGGCGAGGAAAATGATAGGATGGATAATAAGAACGTTCAAAACAAGAGATGCCAAGTAAATGATGATCCTTTTTAAATCACTTGTTATCTCTAGGTTGGAATGCTGCTGTACACTAACATCTCCATTCAAGACAGGTGAAATCGCAGACCCAAAGAATGTACAGAGAAACTTTACTGCACATATAAGTTCTGTCAAACACCTTAACTACTGGGAACGCTTGGAAGCACATTGTCGTGGGGTTCGCCAAGGAGATGTAGGTGAAGGAATACACGCGTCGGATGTTCTACGAGGCGTATATTGTGATAGTCTTGAGGGGAAAAGCCCAGGCCTGCCTTGTCTAGTCTATGCCTAGCGTGGACGTGAGAAGGATGCCTCAAGCTAGAGGCTCACATGTGAGGAGCTCGTGACGTCACACTTAGCCAGGGAGCCTATCTATAACATAGCTGGGATTATCTAAGTATACTACACAAGTATTCAGTACACTACTGACAACTTGACTTGTACTCACTGGTGCGCAAAATAAAGCAAAAGACTGGGTAGGCGGTGCAAAATACCCCAATGAAAAGTTGGGGTGCCATTAGTATATTAAGAGAAAAGGCAATAAGTGTCCGGGGCCCAAGACTGTTCAACAGCTTCCCACCAGACATAAGGGGAATTACCAATAGACCACTGGCTACCTTCAAGAGGGAGCTGGACAGATACCTAAAGTCAGTGCCGGATCAGCCGGGCTGTGGTTCATACGTTGGACTACGTGCGGCCAGCAGTAACAGTCTAGTTGATCAGGCCCTGAGCCACAGGGAGGCCTAGTCATGGACCGGGCCACGGGGGGCGTTGATCCCCGGAATACCCTCCAGGCAGCATGTTTCCTTCAAGGGGTCACCATATCATGGTAGGGAACAGCGGAAATGGGTAATAGATTTAATTTGTAAATTAGTGGCATTGTTCTGAATAAGATGGTACACATGGAGTACACCTTTCTAACTTCAAGGGAAACTAGTATCTTATGACTAGATGTGTTTCAGGACCATCTACCATTAATGCCTTAAATGAACATGCTAAGAATTTCTGCTTAATATAAGCTTCTTTCCCTGGACTCAAGACGCTCACATAACGGGGGTAAAGAGTTTAGCAAGAAATATCACTTGGCATAAACACAAAGAAAATATAATTAGGAAAGGAGAGAACGCTAAAAGATAATTAAGAAATTAGAATAAATAAATTAAATAAATGGACAAAAAATGTGACTTCAAGAAAAAATAAACGAGAAAGACACCGGTGAGAAAAACGGAGAGAAACCGGGAATAAACGTTCAGAGATAAACAACAAAGATGAAGTGGAGGAAAGACCGCAAGAAACACAAAGAGAGTCACCATTGTGGACACGAACACAACAAAACTGTAACACAGAATCAGGTAACTACAGTGACAAGTGGGATAACGTGGAGCACAATATAAGAACTTGAAAGCCAGGAACAATGAGGACGCTAATCCTCTCCATGGAAGAAACCACACCACATATCCTCAGCGAGCACCAACTGAGATCAAACAACACTCAATCACTTCTTGTCATGAGTCCCACTAACTTTTATCTCACAATTTACGACACCTTTGCTTGAATTTTCTCTCTCTCTCTCTCTCTCTCTCTCTCTCTCTCTCTCTCTCTCTCTCTCTCTCTCTCTCTTCTCTCTTCTCTCTCTCTCTCTCTTTCTCTCTCTCTCCTCCTCTCTCTCTCTCTCTCTCTCTCTCCTCTCTTCTCTCTCTCTCTCTCTCTCTCTCTCTCTCTCTCTCTCTCTCTCTCTCTCTCTCTCTCTCTCTCTCTCTCTCTCTCTCTCTCTCCTATCTCTATCTCATCTCTATCTCTATCTATCTTCTCTCATCCTCTTCTCTCTCTCTCTCTCTCTCTCTCTCTCTCTCTCTCTCTTTCTCTCTGACTTGCTACCTTAGTTGTTTAAAAGTTGGAGCAGTAGCGCTCGATGCGTGGGAAGTACCTAACCAAAGTTTAAACATAGTATCTGAAAAAAATATGGGGAGATCTTTCCCTATTGAATTTGTGTTAAGTAAGTTCTTCACCTCAACAATCACTGCCATCTTACCTGTGATGATTACTCCTGACTTTAGCACTACAGAGACTCGACTTCATCTTACCTGAATCTTAATATTTATTAAAAAGGAGGAGGCATAAGTTGAACAACGCTATAAGCAATAGAGTGGTTCACACGCTTATTTTTATTGTTTAATGTGTGAGTTTATAATTTATAGAACACAGCAATTTAGTGGACATTTTTTGTACATAAATGTGCAGTTTATTATTAATTTAATGAGGTAATTACAACAACTATATATATATATATATATATATATATATATATATATATATATATATATATATATATATATATATAATGAATAAAGTTCTCTGTCTGTGGAGACAGAGAACTTTATCCATGAAAGCAAAGAGAGGAATGTATGAGAGTATAGTTATACCAACACTCTTGTATGGGTGTGAGACATGGGTTGTGAATGTTGCAACAAGGAGAAGGCTGGAGGCAGTGGAGATGTCATGTCTGAGGGCAATGTGTGGTGTGAATATAATGCAGAGAATTAGTAGTTTGGAAATTAGAAGGATGTGTGGGATTACCAAAACTATTATCCAGAGGGCTGACGAGGGGTTATTGAGATGGTATGGAAATGTAGAGAGAGTAGAACAAAATAGAATGACTTCAAGAGTGTACAAATCTGTAGTGGAGGGAAGACGGGGTAGGGGTCGGCCTAAGAAAGGTTGGATGGAGATGGTAAAGGAGGTTTTGTGTGCGAGGTTCTTGGACTTCCATCAAGCGTGCGTGAGCGTGTTAGATAGGAAAGAATGGAGACAAATAATTTTTAGGACTTGACGTGCTGTTGGAGTGTAAGCAAGTTAACCTTTATGAAGAGATTCAGGGAAACCGGCAGGATGGACTTGATTTCTGGAGATGGGAAGTACAGTGCCGGCACTCTGAAGGAAGGGTGTTAATGTTGCAGTTTTATAACTGTAGTGTAAGCATGCCTCTGGCAAGAAAATGATGGAGTGAATGATGATGAAAGTATTTCTTTTTGTGCCACCCTGCCTTGGTAGGAAACGGCCAATGCTAGAGCTCCTTATTTTCTTTGCGACATTACAAGCTATAAATTATGGAGGCTTGGCTTATGGAATACTTGGATACCTTTTTCGGATCGTGGAGCGACCGAAATAAATATAGATGATTTCAATGATTTGGTGGGTTGTGACCCTGCAGTTAAACAGTTCTTAAAAACCACTCCCTCATGTAATTTGTTCAGACAAAAAAAAAATGTGTCTTCAGCTTATCAGTGTGTCTCAGTAGATAATCTCGAAATTCAACAGATAATTCACATTCTGGTGAAAGACACAGATTGTGGAGGAGCATCGACTCTGCAGCGTGAGGCAGAAGCGTTACCACTACGCCGCTGAATATACTAAGAGGAACACCAGATATTAAAAAAAACTGAATTTTTAAAGGTATCAGTGGCCTGGTGGTAACTGCTCTCCCTCATGCTAGGTCTGGGAGAAACGAGTTCGCATGGGTCCTCTTCAGGCTCAGTATAGTTTGTAAGGTGTCGTACATGTGTCTAATTTTCATATAGTACGTAACAAAGTCCTTCAGTATCTGACCGTGCTAGGATCCAACTTCCATAAAAATGCCGAACATGTATATAATAGAATAGGTTTAACATAAGAACATAAGAATGGAGGAACGTTGCAACAGGCCTACTGGCCCAAACAAGGCAGGCCCTTCTCTAAATGAATCATTCACACCCACCCACTTTCTCAGCCTTTTCCCGAAGTTCCCAACAACTAGCATCAATACCTCACTTACTAATAAAATTCATCAATTCTCATATAGTTGTCCAAACTCCTTTTAAAGCTACAAAGCTCAGGAACATGATAAATCTAACAGTTAATAGAGTTTTGGAGAGAGGACAAAAACACTCGTACTAAAGTCATAGCACACTCATACAGGAAGACAGTTCTATTATGGAGTGAGCTAGTGAGAGGCGTGAGAGGGGTCTGAGGTGTTCCTAGAAGTGAGTTAACCTTCCCAGGATCATCAACTCTCCCTCTGAAACGTCAGAATGCCATAGCACCTAGTTAGCCAACCCGTGCTTCTGACTGGCAAAGATGACATGCAGGAAAGTGGTTTGGTATGGTTTGCGTTGAATTCAGCGTGAATTCCCCGACAGAGTTGAACGAGCTGCACTTTCCAAGAACACCTTCCTATTAGCACTCGACGCATGATATTTAATGTTTTGTGCTACATGCCTTTCCTTTATTCTTCTTTGGTCTGCCTGTATTTCTCTCTCTCTTCTTCTTCTTCTCTCTTCTCTCTCTCTCTCTCTCTCTCTCTCAAGTCATAATTTAAGAGGAACTGACGAATGGTAACAGCTCTTAGTTAAAGAAAAAAAGTGAAACTTAAACTAATCTGAAAGGAGAGAGAGAGGGAGAGAGAGAGAGAGAGAGAGAGAGAGAGAGAGAGAGAGAGAGAGAGAGAGAGAGAGAGAGAGAGAGAGAGAGAGAGAGAGAGAGAGAGAGAGAGAGAGAGAGAGAGAGAGAGAGAGAGAGAGAGAGAGAGAGAGAGAGTCTCTCTCTCTCTCCTTTCAGATTAGTTTAAGTTTCACTTTTTTTCTTTAACTAAGAGCTGTTACCATTCGTCAGTTCCTCTTAAATTATGACTTGAGTATTACCGGTTCCGCCATCAGCGTACAAGGACGTGTTGCAGTTACAGCTGCAGTATACGGATGTGTTGCAGGTACCATTATGCTATAGGGTTGGGTTGCTAGTACTGTTATACTATAGGGTTGCATTGCTAGTACTGTCAGCAATAGTAATGAGTCTGAAATTCTCCTCTTATAATTTTTTTCTACAAGTTTAATCCTCTAGAAGAAGAGCATTGTAAGGTCTTCTTTCATGGGTTACAAAGAATATGCTATTTTACATATTCTTGGGTCTGGAGTCTACAACACAGGCCCACTGTTTAAGTAGACATCCTTCAATGAGTTAGATGTTGAACACGCTGGGACTTTTCTCGTTCAACTGAGATTTCCAGAAATAATAGGGACGTTGTTTTAAGAACGAACGGGACTTACCTCGAAGAGACATGTTTTGACGAATGACTAAGACGTTCCCCGTTGAACTGAATATTTCAGAATAGCCGGCATTTTCCTCCATGAAATGAACACTTCAGAAAAAAAAACAGGACTTAAGGCAAGTCTGGGGGAATGGGGTTGCACTCAGGCACTGGCTTAGGAAAAATAAAAAATTATTACAGCCCTTTTTTAGGAGGATTTGACCCCTGGACCACTGACTCGCTAGCCAAACAAGCCCATTTGTATTAAAGTGAGTAAATTGAGCCAAAGCTTCCCGTTTGAGACCCAAGAGCGGCGCTCTTCCGAGAAAAGAGACACCAGCAAGCGGACCGAAATTTGGAGTGGCCTGGCCTGCACTGACTATGAAGCCATTGACATTGCCTGGAAGCGACCCAGGCTGTGTGGTCATCTTCCCTTGCACCCTCTGTGGCTATCTTCCCTTGCATCATCTGTGGCCATCTTCCTGTACACCCCTCAGTGGCCATCTTCTCTTGCACTCAATGTGACCATCGTCTGTTGCACTCAGTCTGGCCCTGTTTTGCAGCACTGTATGATTATATTTTCCGGCACTCAGTGTGGCCATCTTCCCATGACACTCAGTGTGGCCATCTTCCCATGACAGTGTGGCCATCTTCCTGTGACACTCAGTGTGGCCATCTTCCCGTGACGCTCATTCCACGAACCTTCCCTGTCACTTATTGTGGCTAACTTCCCTTGCACTCTGGTCATATTTTATTAAACTAACTGTGGCTAAATCTAATGACACTCAGTGTGAACAGCTTCGCTTGCGCCCTCTGGCATTCAAGGTGACCAGGATTTTTGACACAGTGTGGCAATCTTCATCGCCACTCTGTGTGACCCCTGGTACCCGGTGTGGTACTCTTCTCTCGTAATCAATGACACTCATTATGGCAATTTGTCCTGACATTCAGTGTAATCATCTTAATTTCACTCTGTGTGTTCATTTTCTCTTGCACTCTTTACGGTCATTATCCTCTCGCTGAGTGTAGCCTTGACACTCAGTTTAGCCTTCATGGCATTTGCTGTAGCTGGGAGCTCAGTAAGGAAGTCGACAGCAGGTAAGAAGCAAAGCCAAGAGCTAGAGCTCTACCCGAGAATGCACAATTCAGTTATGCAGACATGGAGAACGTAGGGGGAAGCAAGAGGTGAAGGGTGTGGACGGAAGAAGGGAGTAAGAGAAGTGTGAATGAAAGGGAGAGATGATGTAGGGAGCGGTGAAAGAGAGAGAAGTGGTGGGTGGGGAGAGGTGATAGTAAGGTAGAGGTTAGGGTAAGAGAGGTAGGACTGAATTAAGGGGAAGTGAGAGAGGAAGACGTGAGAGGAGAGGGAGATAGATCGAGAGGGAGAGAGAGAGAAAGAAAGAAGCGAGAAAGACGGAGGAAGAGGTGAGAAAGAGAGCAAGGGAGAAATGAGTGAAAGGGTAATAGAGATAAGGGATGGGGAGAAGTGAGGGGGACGAAGGTAGAAATGAAGGAGAGGGAGGGAGTGGAAGCTTTAGCACCAGGGTTGAAGGGACGTAAATACAAGCTCTTGGTCTGAATAATTAAACGACCTGGTTGAGGAGAGTAAGCGATGGGGAGGGAGGGTATGAGGGAGGGAGGGTAGAGGGAGGGAGGGTATGAGGGAGGCAGGGTATGAGGGAGGCAGGGTATGAGGAGGCAGGGTACGAGGGAGGAAGGGTATGAGGGAGGGAGGGTATGAGGAGGCAGGGTATGAGGGTGGGAGGGTATGAGGGAGGCAGGGTATGAGGGAGGGAGGGAATGAGGGAGGGAGGGTATGAGGGAGGCAGGGTATGAGGGAGGCAGGGTATGAGGGAGATTGAGTATGAGGGAGGGAGGGTATGAGGGAGGGAGGGTATGAGGGAGGCAGGGTATGAGGGAGGCAGGGTATGAGGGAGGCAGGGTATGAGGGAGGGAGGGTATAAGGGAGGAAGGGTATGAGGGAGGGAGGGTATGAGGGAGGGAGGGATGAGGGAGGGAGGGTATGAGGGAGGCAGGGTATGAGAGAGGGAGGGTATGAGGGAGGGAGGGTATGAGGGAGGGAGGGTATGAGGGAGGGAGGGAATGTGGGAGGGAGGGTATGAGGGAGGGAGGGTATGAGGGAGGGGGGTATGAGGGAGGGAGGGTATGAGGAAGGCAGGGTATGAGGGAGGCAGGGTATGAGGGAGGCAGGGTATGAGGGAGGCAGGGTATGAGGGAGGGAGGGTATGAGAGAGGCAGGGTATGAGGGAGGCAGGGTATGAGGGAGGGAGGGTATGAGGGAGGCAGGGTATGAGGTAGGCAGGGTATGAGGGAGGGAGGGTATGATGAAGGCAGGGTATGAAAGAGGCAGGGTATGAGGGAGGCAGGGTATGAGGGAGGCAGGGTATGAGGGAGGGAGGGTATGAGGGAGGGAGGGTATGAGGGAGGAAGGGTATGAGGGAGGGAGGGTATGAGGGAGGGAGGGTATGAGGGAGGCAGGGTATGAGGGAGGCAGGGTTTGAGGGAGGCAGGGTATGAGGGAGGCAGGGTATGAGAGAGGCAGGGTATGAGGGAGGCAGGGGAAAGTGGTAGAGAAGGAGGGAGGGAGGGATGGATTTAAAGAGGAATGAAGAAAAGAAGGTATGATGGAGGGAAAGAGTGAGAATGGGAAAGCGGAAGTGAGGGAAGGAAGAAAAAAAGAGGGAGGAGGGATGGGAGGGAGAAGAAATGAGGGAGGGTATAGGGAAAAAAGAGAGGGAGGGAGGGTAGCAGAGAAGACAGGATACGGTAAGGGAGGAAAGATGAGAGTGAGTGTGGGAGAGAAGTTGAGAAGTACGGTGGAAGAAGGCCATAAGAGAAGAAAGGAGAATGGAAAGGAATAGGAGGAGTGAGGTGGTGTTGCGGTGGTTTATTATGGCTTGCTGTGGTGGTGCTACGGCGGTGGCGTTGCGGGGGTGCTGTGGTAGTGCTACGGTGGTGCCGTGATGGTGTTGTGGCTTACTGTTGTGGTGGCTTAGTAAAGGGTGTGGTAGTAGTAGTAGTAGTGGTAGTAGTAGTAGTAGTGGTAGTAGTAGTAGTGGTAGTAGTAGTAGTAGTGGTAGTAGTAGTAGTAGTGGTAGTAGTAGTATGACAGTAGAGGGGCTTTGCTAGAGATGTGTTGAAGATGTAGTTGAAATTCTCTTTGGGCTCTAGACATCGTTAGTGATGCAGTGGTGATGTGATGGTGATATGGAGTGGCTTTTGTAGGAAGACAGTTTTTAGGTTGTAAAAAGTAGTTTCGGTTCAGAGTGATATTCTAGATTTTTTTGAATGATTTTTATGTGGTTTTGAGAAGTTATGAATTGTTTTTAAAGCAATATTTTGAAGTCATTTTCGAGCTGAAATAAACTTGCAGTGTGTTTGGGCTTTATGTAGTGCTGGTGTTTTTGAATTAGAGAGATTTTTAAAACGTATTTTAAAGCAGTTTAGTGATGTTTTTTATCTAAATTATTAATTTTGGAGAGGTGCTTTGGAGGAGTTTTAAAGTTATTTTCGCATTTTAACGACTTATATTTGCAATGACATTGGAGGGGAGCTTTGAAGGTGTAATTTAGAATACTGCAATTTTTAAGTAGACTTTAGCCTTGTGTTATGAACTGATGTTTTGAAGTTATGATGTGGATCAGTTTGGAGTAATTTTGGGCCTGTCTTAAGTGATGAATCCAGAATATTCATGTATCACCTGGAGTTTAAAGGCCGAGGCAACAGTTTTGAAAAGCTACCAGAGTACCAGAAATTTTGGCAGGGCAGTAAATATTCTTTCCTGTGACCAGATGAGGAGTTCCAAAGAACCCTCAACTCTACAATTGGGTTCACTTCCCCTTCCCCTCTCTCCCTCTCTCTCGCTTCTCGCACGAGGAAGACAGAAATTGTCTTTCTTTTGATACATTAAGCAAGGGTCTGTGATGACTAAAAAAAATTACCCCTCGAACAATTGAGAAAAAAAATAGTTCCAAAAAAGATAAGAAATATTTCGACTTATTTCCATGAGACTGGATAAAACATGGATTACTAAACGTCAGTTTCTTAACTATTCCTGCAAATTTTAAAATGTTATGTTATTTAAGTTAGACTGCGTTAGGTAAGTTTATTTTAAGAAAAGTTAGGTTGGGTAGAATTGGGTTGGGTTAAGTTACAAGAGTTAATAAGAGTTAATAAGGTTATCAAAGCTTATTCATTGGGTAGCATTAAAAATGGGTTGGGCAAATAATTTTCTTAGTTGGTCTGGGCTTGAGAAAGACTTACCTATTATGGGCCAAAAGGTCTCCTGCAGTGATCATCGTTTCTCAAGTTCTTATGTTCCTGTAAAAACCTATAAAAACGCCTACTTAGCTTCAATAAAATAAATCCTCTAAGCGCGACCCACTCTCAACCAAATATTAGTAATGTTGATGAATGGTTCAGAGAACCGACAAGTTGATAAATTAGACACATGTACAACACTTGGGTATCTTTATTGAGGAAACGTTTCGCCACACTGTGGCTTCATCAGTCCATACAAAGGAGAATCGTGAAGAACAGTCGAATGGTGAAGAACAGCCTTGAGTCTATTACATCTTCACTATTCTCCTTTGTATGGACTGATGAAGCCACTGTGTGGCGAAACGTTTCCTCAATAAAGATATCCAAGTGTTGCATCTGTGTCTAATTTATCAACTTGTCGGTTCTCTGAACCATTCATCTACATTACTAATATTTGGTTGAGAGTGGGTCGCGCTTAGAGATTCTTTCTGAAATCTTAATTTATTTTATTGAAGCTAAGTAGGCGTTTTTATAGGCTTTAACTGTGTGGCGAAACGTTTCCTCATTAAAGATACCCAAGTGTTGCACATGTGTCTAATTTATCAAATGTTAATAATAAAACAGTTAAAAAGTCTGTGGGTCGCGAAACTCAGAAATGAAACGTAGTTTCTCCAAAGCAGGACAGAAAAAGAAAAAAAAGGCAAGTGTGATGTCGGCGACACTCCACCAATAGGTTTAATTTCCTCGTGTGACACTTGGGGTTACCAGTTCGACACGGCGGCTTGTTTTCTTTTCGACGGGAGGGAAATGGAGTGTTGGGCACAGTATGAACATTCTTTTTTTTTTTTTTTTTTTTTTTTTACAGACGCTTGTGACCAGCAGGCGAGATCATGTAGGATTAGATGTACAACTACACTATTTTTAGTAGACACCCA
This sequence comes from Cherax destructor, assembly GCA_009830355.1. Lineage (NCBI taxonomy): Eukaryota > Metazoa > Arthropoda > Malacostraca > Decapoda > Parastacidae > Cherax > Cherax destructor. The sequence goes on along the minus strand of WNWK01018148.1, from coordinate 17,752 downwards.
ATGAGTTGAATACACATTGTGGATATTAAGGTGTACTCCTTAGGCCTAGTTTCTAATCCTCTTGTATATCCATTTGATCTTACGCTACAGCTTCCAGAATGGCTATGGAGTCCACAATAAATCTAATCACTTGTGAAGAGGTAACGAAAGGGACTCACAAACGTCAATCCCACAGGTATGGGTGAGTGAAACAATATGCAGAACCGCCTTTTATTTGGAACACGTTTCGCTCAAGGTCGAGCTTTATCCCGGAGGAACGTAGTGTCGGTGAAAGCTTGTTATCCATAAACCTCACCCGTGGTATGGTTTGTTTGCAATCGTGTCATTACGATTTCGTGAGTCTTGTTATCCATATTGAGTCATTATACTACTTAAGTAGCAAGAGGCTGAGAAAAACACAAATATACAGATATTTTTACATTTCACTAAGTAACTTCCTTCCAGGAAGGTGCCTTTGGTGCGGATGAAGGGCTCTTGATCCAAGAAACTGGGACTGCGCTCTTCTTTCTTGCATCCCACTCCCCAGTTGTGTGGCTAGCAACGGTTAGCGATTCCTCGTTACTAGACGGGAGACCATGCCCATCGCTTTTAGGGCAGGGTAGGTGCCAAAGCTGGAGCTTGCTACCATCTGCAGCTCGCAAGACTGCCCTTCCCGTCAGGCTTCCTGGGGCGGGGAAGATGGCAGACCAGAGAGGCCTAGTTTCTCCCTACCAGCCCCGTGCTGGTGGGGAATGTGGCTAGGCATGGGGACAGTTGGTCCCAACGATGAGGGGGTACTTGTACCTCCTCCCATGGGAGACATAGGTCTCTGATACTCCCACGACAGGGAGCCGGAGCCGGGTCGCCATATGGAATAGACCCGGGCCGGGAGAATTCCCGGCGAATCAACACCTTTTCCCCGTTACTAATCATTATATCGTTGTGTTATGCTATACCACTATATATCCCTGTTCATGCCTATAATCACTATATACCTCTAACCCGGCCACTCATCCTCCCCCACCACAGCCCATATCTATATTCTCCCCCACCCAAACCCAAAACATTCCCCCTGCCCACCCCAGCCACACATCCTTCCCCACCCCAACCCAAAACATCCTTCCATCCTAGCCACACATCTTCTACAAACCAAAAACCCCTCCCCAACCCCGGCCACTCATCGTCCCCCACATAAGCCCAAAACCTCTCCCCAACCCAACCACTCATCCTCCCCACCCTAGCTCACACATTCTCCCCCACCCCAGCCTCCTTCATTCTCCCCCACACGTACTCGCCTCTCATAGGTGTCCATCTCCGGAGAAGTTTGTTGTTCCCTCGAGGCGTTAGAGCCGCACCACAACCCAAAGAAAATATAACCTTCCTCTAGCATGTTTTACCTGTATAATGTTGTGAGGATGTGGGTTTAAGAGATGTGAGTGAGAGGTGTGGGTGAGAGGTGTGGGTAAGAAGTGTGGGTGAGAGGTGTGGGAGAAAAGTGTTGGTGTGAGGTGTGGATTTAAGAGATATGGGAGGGAGGTTTGGATTTAAAAGGTATGGGTGGAGGTGTGGGTTTAAGAGATGTGGGTGGAAGATGTGTGTGGGAGACGTGAGTGGGAAGTGTGGGTGAAAGGTGTGGCTAAAAAGTGTGGCTGGGAGGTGTTTGTGATGAATTTCAGCTCTTGTTCCGCCGCTTAAATTACATTCGATCAGCAATATTGATTTATGGAACACTGGGCGTCATCATAGCTACTCTTGAAGTTTTGTATAGAATGCGCATCTATTCTTTCTTCATCCAGCTCGTTCCTCGTGTTTTCCATATCCTTGGTCTCAAAAATTATGTCCTAGCATTGATGTGGTTGATTTGTGTTTTCAGCTTCCATGTCCCCTCGTCCTTGTGCCTCGCATTTTCAAATAATCTGTCCATATCAATCAAATCAAATTTTCTGATCTAAAATAACCACTTCATAACCTACAGGTCTATGTATATTATCTTGTCATATTAGTTGGGCCTACCCTTCATTTTAAGCTCAGTGCCTTCCCTTGCTAATATGGCTCCTAGCAAATACAATTCCAGTCTCACTTTCTGCCAGCACCAGTCTACACTGTAATTCTGGTTCTTTATTCTGCTTGAACTGAGTGATTTTAGTGTTCCTGTCTCTTTTTTCCTTCTTCATCAATAAATATTATTTACAACAAGTAATAACAGTAACAGTACTACAATTCATCTTACTCTAGTCTTCCTTTTTTTCCGTCTGGATTATCCAGTGAAGTTTTAGTTTTTACTAATTTACACTTTCCTGCAATGTCTTTTGAACTAAGTGTTTTCCTAGTTTTTCTTACACTGTCGTGGATCCAAGGATTATTTTCGTGCGTCTGGTTTGTTTCTCTCTAGGTGGGATCAGTTTTGCCATGGACAGACAGGCGGACTGAAGGAGAGGTGCGAGTGACCGACCTCGGGAACAACTGTAAAGATCAGTTAGAGTTCGCAGCAAGAAGGATTTGGCAAACTGAAAATTCTGTTATCCCTTTATCTTGATGAGAATGTTCGTGGGGAAAATTTACGTTAATATTAAGGGCTTATAGTCCGACAATATCTTTCCAATGGATATTGGAACACAGAGCAGTGAGTTTAGGGTTATTGTTGAGAACATATTCAGAAGTGCAGTAGTGAAAAATATTGTGAGTGCTTACAATCTGCTTAATAATTCCTTGGTCTTCTAGAAGGTATTTCCGAAAACAAGAGGTTGGCCAGAGGTCAAACTACTGAAAATTTCCCTAGAAATGTGTGATAGTGTCCGTTGTGCCGATTTAAGCTAATCTCAGGTCTATCATTGTACTTTCAATCGTTGTAGGAGTTCACTGGTGAAAGGAAGATTGCCTGTTTTTTCTTTCTCCCAGTTTGTACAGACGCCGCAACCCCTAGATTCTTTACAGTATATACAGAATATTTGAACCTTCTACAAAGTATGTACTCTTTACAATAGGCACTCTTCTGCATCAGACAGGTTGAACTTCTCAGATCTATCCATGCCCAACTCCGTTACATCAGTCTTCACTTCATTTGGGCCAGACCTATCTTCTAGAGCCTAGAAAACTAGTGACTACTTCTACACATCCGGGAAAATAGAAAGCACAGTTACTATTGCCAAGGTCATCGGAGGTTTATTCACAACATTGTCAGAAATACATAAGCACAGACTCAAGGCAACAGAATCTTCATTTATATGGGTACACGAAGTTACGTTCATATGTAGTGAATTTTCTGTAGTGAATCAAGGGCGTCAAAAACATAGGGAGAAGGACAGCGCGTCAGGTTAAGAGGAGTGGCAGGTGCAATTAATTAAGCTTGGAAAGGCTAGTATGATCCTACTGCAGTGCCTGCCACCTGGTAATGTTGATTTGAGAACTGAGCCAGATGGTTGTCCGTGTTCTCGAGTCGACATGGGCAAGGGTCAAAGGTAAACTGAAAGCTTCTCTTCTCTAAATAAGAGTGTTTGTAGTAATAATTAGAGCTGCTTTTCAGACACTTTCTACTGGTGTGGTTCTCTTCAACAATGTTTAGTTTGGCCCATTTCCACTCCATAATATGTGATGTAGCGTACCAATACACCACACAACCGTTCTTTTCACTGTTGATGTAGCAGGCTTGAATGTTTTCACTAACAGGAGTCTTTAGGTTTCCGTCGGTTTTCCCTATGTATACTTTCTAGCAGTCTTTACAAGGGATAGCATGTACACAAGTGGAATGTTGGAATTCGTCGTTTAGCTTAAGTCAGCGACCTGTTGGTTGTTAGCATTTTATATAAGGATGCGCGCACTCCCACACACACACACACACACACACACACACACACACACACACAGAATGTTCCAGAGATGGGACACAGTAACATGGGGTCACAGTTGGAAGTTGAAGACTCAGATGAATCACAGGGATGTTAGGAAGTATTTCTTTAGTCACAGAGTGGTCAGGAAGTGGAATAGCTTGGGAAGTGATGTAGTGGAGGCAGGATCCATTCATAGTTTCAAGAAGAGGTATGATAAGCCTCATGGCAAAGGGAGAGTGACCCAGTAGCGGCCAGTGAAGAGGAGGGGCCAGGAGCTATGACTCGACCCCTGCAACCACAACTAGGTGAGTACACACACACACACACATACACACACACACACACACACACGAGAAAAGTGGTGGAGCACCTAGAAAGAAATGAGCTTACAAACGACAACCAGCACGGATTCAGAGACGGGAAATTCTGTGTCACACACCTACTGGAGTTCTATGACAAGGTGACAGTAGTAAGATAAAAGTGAGAGGGGTGGGTAGATTACGTTTTCTTGGACTGTAAAAAGGCGTTTGACACAATTCCACTCAAGAGACTAGTGCAAAAGCTGAAGGACCAGACAGGTATAACAAGGAAGGCACTGCAATGGATAAGAGAATACCTGACGGGAAGGAAGGAGCGAGTCATGGTATGTGATGAGGTGTCAGAATGGGCGCCTGAGACGAGCGGGGTTCCGCAGAGTTCAGGCCTAGGACCGGTACTGTTCCTGGTATATGTTAATGACATGTTGGAAGGAATAGACTCAGAAGTGTCCCTGTTTGTAGACGATCTGAAGTTAATGAGGATAATTCAGTCAGAGGAGGATAAGGCAGGACTACAGAGGGATAGGGACAGGCTGCAGGCCTGGTCTAGCGACTGGCTCCTGGAATTCAACTCGACCATGAAAAGGATCTTTGAGTGTATATAATACAAAACATATCTCCTAAGGCGCACATCAACCAAATAACTGCTGTAGCATATGGGCGACTAACGAACGTAAGAACAGCATTCCGACATCTCAGTAAGGATTCGTTCCGGACCCTGTACAGCGTGTACGTCAGACCCATATTGGAGTAAGCAGCACCTGTTTGGAACCCTCACCTCGCCAAGCACTTCAGTAAACTAGAGAAAGTGCAAAGGCTTGCAACGAGACTAGTCCAGGAGCTAATGGGCGTGTCCTACGAGAGAGATTAAGAGAACTCAACCTGATGACACTGGAGGACAGGGGGAACATTGATAACAACATAGAAAATACTGAGTGGAATTGAAAAAATGGACAGAGATAGGATGTTCCAGAGATGGGACTCAACAACAAGGGGTCACAATTGGAAGTTGAAGACTCAGATGAGTCACAGGGATGTTAGGAAGTATTTCTTCAGCCATAGAGTTATCAGGAAGTGGAATAGTCTGGAAAGTGAGGTAGCGGAGTCACGTACCATACATAGCTTTAAGAAGAGGTATGATAAAGCTCATGGAAAAGGGATAGAGTGGACCTAGTGGCGACCAGTGAAGAGGAGGGGCCAGGAGGTATGCCTCAACCCCTGCAACCACAATTAGGAGAGTACAATTAGGTGAGTACACACACACTCACACACACATACACACACACTAGATACCTCGAAGGCAGTGGACCCAGACAACTTCTCTCCATAAGCCCTGAGAGAGGGAGCAGAGGCACTGTGTGTGCCACTAACGGAAATTTTCAACACACCTATTGAAACAGGACGACTACCAGAGGTGCAAATGACAGTAAATGTAGTCCCAATTTTTAAGAAAGGAGACAGACAGGTAGGATTAAACTACAGACGAGTGTCATTGACATTTATAGTATGTAAAGTCATGGAGAAGATTATCAAAAGAAGAGTGGTGGAGCACCTAGAAAGGAATAAGCCGATACACAATAACCAGCACACCTTCAGGAATGAGAAATCCTATGTCACAATCCTACTGGAGTTCTCCTGCAAGAACATGAGGGGAAGAGAGAGAGAGAGAGAGAGAGAGAGAGAGAGAGAGAGAGAGAGAGAGAGAGAGAGAGAGAGAGAGAGAGAGAGAGAGAGAGAGAGAGAGAGGTGTAGGTAGACCTGCATATTGAAGACTCAGATGAGTCACAGGGATGTTAGGAAGTATATTTTCAGCACTTGTCAGGAAGTGGAACAATCTGGAGAGTGATGTAGTGGAGACAGGATCCATACACAGCTTTAAGAAGAGGCATGACAAGGCTTTTAGAGCAGGGAGAGAGAGAGAGTGGACCCAGTAGCGACGAGCGAAGAGGCGCGGCCAGGAGCTGTGAATCGACCTTGCAACCGCAAATAGGTGAGTACACACACACACACACACACACACAAACTCTCTCTCAGTTATTGTTTCTATTTTCCAGTATGCGGGCGATATCAAGTGTTGATAAAACTTCAGAGTTCCACACATCGTCTTCGCCCGAGTTATTTACAAGACACTCAGGAATAAGACATCTTGACTCCATATTGTATTTTAAAGTGTCATCCCCGGTGGGCCTAGACCACTGTGTGTAAAGTTACCTCCACCTGGAAGACGGTAATCGCTGCTTGGAAGACCGTAACCGCTGCCTGGGAGACGGTAATCGCTGCCTGGGAGAAGGTAATCGCTGCCTGGGAGAAGGTAATCGCTGCCTGAGAGACCGTAACTGCTGCCTGGGAGACCGTAACTGCTGCCTGGGAGACCTAACCGCTGCCTGGGAGCCCGTAACTGCTGCCTGGGAGACCTAACCGCTGCCTGGGAGCCCGTAACTGCTGCCTGGGAGACCTAACCGCTGGCGTAACCGCCGCCTATGATACCGTAACCGCTGCCTGAGAGAAGATAACCACTATTTGAAAAGGGCTGGGTATATCTGCTCGTAGGCCACTCAGAGAGAGAGAGAGAGAGAGAGAGAGAGAGAGAGAGAGAGAGAGAGAGACAGACAGACAGACAGACAGACAGACAGACAGACAGACAGAAGGACACAAGCAGGAGAAAGAAAGAGGAAGACGTAAAAGGGACTGTCCGTGTCCTAACTTTCTTACCACTGTCATTAAAACATTATGAGGGAGGGAGGGATGGAGGACGGGATAAAGGGGGTGGTTGGGGGAGGAGGGGGTCGCCAGACCACACACTCTAAGCCACCTTGCAGGCAGGACATGGCTAACCAAGCCACCTTGCAGGCAGGACATGGCTAACCAAGCCACCTTGCAGGCAGGACATGGCTAACCAAGCCACTGAAGAATTTTGCTCTAGTAACGACATAATCGCTATTCCAAAATGTCATTCGGTTTTCTTCCTACAGATTAAAGCTAGAGTATATCTGAAACACACTACGATAACATGGACGTAGAAAATAAAATATTTTTGGAACGGCTTACAAAGTAGGAAAATGAAAATGAGTAACAGCCTGGCATAGGCAGAGTTGCGAGTGCTTCTGTTAGTTTGGCATTTACACTGATGACCATCCAACTTAATGATGGTTACAAAGTCGGAACAAAAGCTAACTATGTTTTCTCGTCATTTTCTATCATCGCGCAGGATGATGTTCACACATGGTGTTGAAATCTGACAGCCTGAGCTGGAGATTTCAAAAGGGCAATGAGGAAATCGTCAAGTATTCCAGTAAGGACTCATCAGCTACGAGAGCTTCAAAGATTTCCTTCCAGCATTACTGGAGTTACTAACGCTTGCAAACTGTCACTTCTCAAGATACCCTATTTGTGAACGAATGTTCATTATCCAAGAGTTGGGGCCCAAAAATTATACTATAGGTAAAGCTGGTCAATTAGAAAGAACTCATTTAAAATTAATTTCTTTCTAAAATTTTCTCCTAGACATTTAAAGAATTTTTTTTTCATTTAGATTAATGTAAAAATTAATAATTTTGTATCAAAAGAACCTTAGAAAAATTACCTAACCTTATTATAACAATCAAAATTTAATTTAGCCCAATTCAACTTAATATATTTTAGATGAGTTTACAATAACTTAATAATAAACAGTCATAATGAAATATATTTTTTTCGTTAGGTTCAGAATGATTTTTGCGAAACTATTGCATACAAAAATTTTCGCTTGCCTTATTCGGCAAGAAGAGCGTTGCTGTTTAAGTCAAAATCGCAAGTTTTATCTATTCGGAACAACATATAATATATATATATATATATATATATATATATATATATATATATATATATATATATATATATATATATATATATATATATATATATATATATACATATATATATATCACACACACATACACCAAACTGTGGCAGGCCACGGTTCGACTCAACGACACATTGTCCCGCCTCAAGAGACAACACAACATATGTGTCACCTTCTCCATTCCGCCATCGATCCTACAAACAACATGAACCTAGCGAACTAGGCTTGTTTCATGTTGCGAGGACACTCGTGGCAATGGATGCTCAAGGATTAATTTCAGCCTTCTCCTGTTTGAATACCCGCCTCAACAAGCAGTCTATATAGCAATGAAACCACGAAACAAGTGGTATTGAAACATTTACCAAACTGCGGCAGGCCAGAGTTCGACCCCACGACGCATTGACCCGTCTGAAATTAATCTGCCGAAATTAACCCTTGAGCATCCATTGCCACGAATGTCCTCGTAACATGAAACAAGCCTAGTTTGCTAGGCTCATGTTCTTTGTAGGATTGGTGGCGGAATGGATAAGGTGACATGTATGTTGTGTTGTCTCTTGAGGCGGGACAATGTGTCGTGGGGTCGAACCCTGGTCTGCCGCAGTTTGGTAAATGTTATATGTATGTTTAGAATTTGAAGAACATGCGAAATATTCACAAACACTAATTTCAGGTCGAAGGAGATTCGAACCTGCGTACCTTGGAACAAGGTATGCTGTGCTTTAACACCGTACCACACTGGTCCAATACCTTGGCGCCCAGCTAACGCTAGACGTTTTGGTCCAAGGCAGCCAGCTTTCAGGCAGATGGTTTTCAGCTTTTCATCTTATTCCCTGCATGCATTGACCGACGAGAGATTTTTACAATGTTTAAAATTCGCAGAACAGGCGAAATATTCACAACATAAATCTGCGACTTCTAAACATTGTAAAAATCTCTCGTTGGTCGATGCATGCAGGGAATGAGATGAAAAGCTGAAAGCCACCTGCCTGAATGCTAGTTGCCTTGGACCAAAACGTCTAGCGTTAGCTAGACGTAGAGCAGTAGTAATTATGAATGGGAGAGTGTTGGTACCTGGGGAAGAAGTTGATATTATTGAGGTGAAATTTGACTCCAAACTGACCTTGAAGAACCACGCTGTAAATCCTGCAAACAAGGCAGCCAGGAATCTTGCAGCACTTTGACGTATCTCGCATCTGCTTGACAGTAGGGGTTGCAAGATTCTGTATGAGGCACAAGTACGCTCACACCTTGATTATGCTCCACTTTCTTGGTTGGCCTGCCCTATCTCATCTGCGACTACTTAGAGACCAGAGCAAGACGTCTCATCTCTCGCCTGGACTCATCCTGGATAGATCTGTCATTTCAGCAGAGCCTTGAACACAGGAGGGATGTGAGCAGCCTTTCTGTTATGTACAAGGGCAACATTGTCGAGGTACCACACTTGGCTCCACTTCGAGGACAGCGAGAAGCAAGCTTCTATACCACAAGACGGGCAGAAAGCAGCAACTTCACTCTGGTTGTATCCTTCTCCAGAACATCACTTCATCTGAGATCATTAATCGGCAGGATGACTCGAGTCTGGAACACATTCAAACATCATAATGATATCAACTAGGTAAAGTCACTTTATCAAATGAAGATGCTGGCCCACAGATGGCTCCAACTTCATCCTGTTCCCAACTTGTATGTTTCATAACAATAAAAATGCTTTCAAATGAGCTGATGTAGGTAACAGCTCTTAGCTTGTCAATAAAGTTAGGAATCCTTAATTTGTCAATAGTTTGTCAATAAAGTTAGGGAACCTAACCTTGTCAAACCCTGTGTAAAAAGAGAGAAAGAGAGAGAGAGAGAGAGAGAGAGAGAGAGAGAGAGAGAGAGAGAGAGAGAGAGAGAGAGAGAGAGAGAGAGAGAGAGAGAGAGAGAGAGAGAGAGAGAGAGAGAGATAAGAATGCAGGGTCATTATTTAATACTATAAAATAGCCTCATAGCAATTTATTCATATAAAAAATGATGCACAAATCAGCATCGACGGTTACATAGATGAGTATTTATTGCAGAACATAGACACATTAACCTATTTGATATTTCAAAATATCTTAATGTAAATATAATATCAGAATTTTTAAGCAAGAATATCCATGTGGCTTTTAAATTATAAAAGGATGACAATTTGTATATAATTTGTAACGAAATGTACTCTTCTTGACTCCTTTAGGACGTTGTTTCCAAACCTACTGAACAGTAAATAGGAAATGTTTAGATACTGTGGCAGGGGCACCTGCAACTTAGGGAATGTATGTACTATAGATGCATACATTCAGGTGTTCCGACATACAGGGGAAGAGTGAGTGCTGCTTTAGTAAACAGTGCGGGTATTTTCACCCAGAGATTTGCAAATCATCATTAGTAACCAGAAGACGTTACTACAAAAACTGTCCAAAATTAAACAATGAAAACGCAACGATACAGATCTACATGTCAAGAGACCGATGATGTAGCAAACGAAGAAAATAAAAAAAAAAAAAACAGGAGAGATACAATCTAGGAAAAAGACGAAGAAAGGCAGTGAAAGATCACTGGGAATAAGACACCTGGCAATGGAACACAGTGAACTTGTTCTGCACATACCGAGGCCAAACATTCAGCAAGCCACATTACTGACAGTGCTGGGTAGACAAGAACTATGTACGTTAAGAGCGATATCACAGGATGATTCATTAACAGTTTTACTAACACCCCAAGGTCTTAAAACAAAATAAAAATGACAAGGGTATCTACAGTATATATGTGGGCACCTCACAGAAGTAAATTCTAAGTTTGGAGGTTTAAAGAAACTCATGAAAGGAATGTTTTGGACGGTGAGATAACGATAAAAAAAAAACACTTTGTAGACGCGACTATAAAAATATAAAAGGGAGAAGGACTCTAAGTGAAATACATTTTGTTGCACAGAACTGATAACATTATGAAATGTTGCAGTAGAAGTTCTAGGTTTTACATAGGAAAATGGGATTCTATAGAAGCATCAGCAACGACTGAGGAATTCACGGATCTAATAAGAAAAATAGGTACCTTCAACGTTTTAAAAATCCAGCACCACATATTACCCTCCACGGAGATTTCAACCTCCCGAAAATGAAATGGAAGATAGTAAATTACAGCTTTATACTTGAAATAGTACCTGGAAGCGCGCTAACTTAACAGCTATTTTCCAGAGAACTAACAAGCCTCTGAGAAAAGAAGCTTTGAACCACCGGATAACAACCCACTGGGAAAAGAAGCTTTGAACCACCGGATAACAACCCACTGGGAAAAGAAGCTTTGAACCACCGGTTAACAACCCACTGGGAAAAGAAGCTTTGAACCACCGGTTAACAACCCACTGGGAAAAGAAGCTTTGAACCACTGGATAACAACCCACTGGGAAAAGAAGCTTTGAACCACCGGTTAACAACCCACTGGGAAAAGAATGCTTTGAACCACCGGATAACAACCCACTGGGAAAAGAAGCTTTGAACCACCGGTTAACAACCCACTGGGAAAAGAAGCATTGAACCACCGGATAACAACCCACTGGATTTTATTCTCATGGAAAACGGTGAACTAATCAGGGACATAAAAATCCCAAAGTGTGTGAGAAGGGATGTTTGCTAAATTTAACTTAAACAGTCAGAGAAATTACTAGGACAAAATAACGAACATCTATTAGACATATCCTGGGAAAGAGTCTTGAGCACCCTAAATCCTCCCTAATGCTTGGAAAAGATGAACACGGAAGAATACAAGTACTGCTCAGAAAACCCTCACTGATCAAGTAAAGAGAGTGTAGAAGAATGGAGAGAAGGAAAAAAGAATTAATTAACATCTTAAAAACGTGGATATGCCACAACGATGGAAAGACAATCCTAGCCTCGAGATTACTGAGGTAAAACAAAAACTTATGCTTCCATTACAGGCAGAACCACAAAGGGAACAAAAAACCATCCAGGATTTTGTAAGAAACTCCGATTATTTGTACACATATGCAAAATAAAAGTTAAGAATTACCTGAAACATTGAAGCATTAATAACAGGAGGTTCATACACTGACGATGAAAAAGAGATCAGCGAAATTCTAAAAGACCAATATGAATCAATGTTTAGCAGTCCACTAAATAAAAACAGGGTAAGATATGTAGATTATTTTTTCATTGAGAGTGAAAACTACGTAGATCATATAGCTGACATAAGCTCCATTCAATAAAATAACAATAATAAAAAAAAAAATCTGTACCCTCATGCATCACCTGGAACGGATTTATGGATTTCCTTATTTATACAGAAGTGGAAAATACTACTAGCACAAGCAATCAGTATCCTACGAAGACAGAGCTTAGATCTAGGTAAAATTGCGAAGTTCTTGAATAACGCAGAATTTGCTTCTTTGCATAACTGAGGCAGTAGAACGCTAGCCAAAAATTTCAGCCTTAACATTAATAATCAAAAAAGTCTTCCAAATGGTGATGCGATGCCAAATGTCAAATTTCATGGAATATTTCAACTGCGCAACTCAAACCAGCACTGATATACCATTAGGAAGAACACATTGTCACAACTACTATACCACTATGATACTTAAGACGAAATTGCAAGAAAATAAAGCAAAGTTTTCCGTTGGGCAAAAGAGAATTAGATAACTTTCGATAGTGGCAAGTTCCAACTCTTTGATAAGGAAAGAATGAAGAACTCAAAAGAAGCATTCTATACAAAACACATAGTCACATAATAGAACGAAAGAAACACGTAAAGGATCTGCGTTTAATAATATTAGCTAACCTTTCTTTTAAGGAACACATTGAGACAAATGTCACGATCACCAGGAAAATGATGGAGTGAAATAATGTGAATTTTCAAAACAAGGGAAATAATACCACTGGTGACATTATTGAAATTTCTCGTGTTCTCGCTTAGAGTTCATTGTTGAACGCTCTGTTCAGGGCAGGAGAGATATCATAGTCGGAACATAAAAGGAGATTATTTAAAGCCTGCATACAGTCAACAAAGCATATGAATTACTGGGAACGTCTTAGAGACCTAAATACGTATTCGCTGGAGTGGAGGAGAGACACGATAATATATACCTGAAAGGTACTGGAAATCGTAGTCCCAAATCAGCACATTGTCATAATATACTGGAGTGAGAGATATGAGAGAAAATGTAAAATGTAGCCAGTGAAAAGCAGGGGCGCCGTGGGTGACCCAGAACATTGAATCAACATTCATGGTTCCAAATTATTTAACATCTTACCAAAAGATATCAGAAACGCTGTCGGAACGAGTATAGAAGTCGCCAAGAAACACGACAAGTACCTTCGCCAAGTGCCGGATCAACTAGGCTGTGATGGATGTTTGGGCCAGCGGATGGCAAGCAGCAACAACTTAGTTGGCTAGGTAAGCATCAGGCAATCCTGACCAAATGACGGGCTGCAGGAGTAGGAAAACTCTCGAAACCCATCAAAGACATACACTTGCAAAGGTTCTCAACAAGACTAGTCCCAGAGCTAAGGGGATTGTCCTACGAAGAGAGGTTAAAGGAAATCGGCCTGACCACAATGGAGGACAGGCGGGTCAGGGAAGATATGATAACGACATATAAAATACTGCGAGGAACTGACAAGGTGGACAAAGACAGGATGTTCCAGAGATGGGACACATAAACAAGGGGTCACAATTGGAAGTTGAAGACTACTATGAGTCAAAAGGATGTTAGGAAGTATTTCTTAAGTCACAGAGTTGTTAGGAAGTGGAATAGCCTAGAAAGTGAAGTAATGGTGGCAGGAACAATACATAGTTTTAAGACGAGGTTTGATTAAGCTCATGGAGCAGGGAGAGAGAGGACCTAGTAGCAGTCAGTGAAGAGGTAGGGCCAGGAGCTATGAATCGACCCTGTAACCACAAATAGGTGAGTACACACACACACACACACGGAGGGGTGGAGGAGTGGCACTGCTCATCAAAAAAATGGGATTTTAAGGAGCTGGAGAGAGGAGAAGCAAGGGACTACATAATATGAACACTTCAGACTGGAGGTCCGAAGGTGGTGATTGCAGTGATGTATGACCCACCACAGAAGAGCAGGAGGCCAAGACAAGAATATGATGAGTGTAACAGAGAGATGGTTAACACACTAGCTGAAGTGGCCAGAAGGCCCCATGTGGGCAGGAAAAAGTTACTGGTTGTGGGTGACTTCACTCACAAAAAAAATTGATTGGGAAAACTTGGAGGCGCATGGAAGGGGGGGGGCCTAGAAACGTAGAGGGCTAAGATGATGGAGGTGGTACTGGAAAACCTTATGCATCAACACATTAGAGAGACTACCAGAGAGAGGGCAGAGAATGAACTAGCAAGACTGGACCTAGTATTCACCTTGAGTAGTGCATATACTGAGGACATCACATATGAAAGGCCCCTTGGAGATAGTGATCATGTGGTTCTAAGCTTCAAATACATAGTAGAGTTACAAGTGGAGAGGGAAGCAGGAAGGCCAGCACGAATGAAGCCAAACTGCAAAAGAGAGGAATACACAGGCATGAGGAATTTCCTGCACGAGGTTCATTGGGACAAAGAACTGGCAGAGAAATCAGTAAATGAGATGATGAAATATGTAACAACAATATGCAAGGAAGAGGAGGAGAGGTTTCTACCCAAGGGCAATAGAAATGATGAAAAGACCAGGACGAGTCCTTGGTTCACACAAAGGTGTAGAGAGGCTAAAACCAAGTGCGCTAGAGAATGGAAGAAGCATAGTCGAAGATCCAGAAATGAATATGCACAGGTAAGGAGTTAGGCACAGCGATAATACAAAATTGACATATCAGCAAAAGCCAAGTCCTACCCAAAGTTGTTGTCCAGTCAAATCAGAAAGAAAACAACAGTCAAAGACCAGGTAATCAACCTGAGGAAGGAAGGAAGAGAGTTTACAAGAACGACCTTAAAGTATGTGAGGAGGTCAACATAAGATTCGAAGAAGAATTCACAGTGGAGACAGAAAAGACTCCAGAAAGAGAGAAAGGTTGAGTGCACCATCAAGTGCTGGACATAATACATACAACCAAAGAGGAGGTGAAGAGGCTGATATGTGAACTAGATATCTCAAAGGCGATGGGGCCAGATAACATCTCTCCGTGGATCCTGAGAGAAGGACCAGAGGTGCTCTGTGTACCATTAACTACAATCTTCAACACATCTATCGAAACAGGGCGACTTCCTGGGTATGGAAGACAGCAAATCCAGTCTCATTTTTTTTAAAAAAGAAGAAAGACATGCAGCATTAAACCACAGACCAGTGTCACTGTCATGTATGCAAAGTCATGGAGAAGATTATCAGAAGAGTGGTAGACCACTTAGAAAGGAATGAGCTTGCAAAAGACAAAGAGTACGGATTCAGAGACGGGAAATCCTGTGTCACAAACCTACTGGAGTTCTATGACAAGATGACAGCAGTAAGACAAGAGAGAGAGGGGTGGGTAAATTGCGTTTTCTTGGACTGTAAGAAGGTTTTCGACACAGTTCCAAAATAGATTAGTGCAAAAGCTGGAGGACCAGGCAGGTTTAACAGGGAAGGCACTGAAATGGATCAGAGAATATCTGACGGGAAGGCATCAGCGAATCATGGTACGTGATGAGGTGTCAGGGTAGGCGCCTTTGACGAGCGGGGTTCCAGAAGGGTTCAGTCCTAAAACTGGTGATGTTTCTGGTATATGTGAATGACATGACGGAGGGAATAGACTCAGAAATGTCCCTGTTTGCAGACGATATGAACTTAATTAGGAAAATTCAGTCGGGGAGGATAAGGCAGCACTACAGAGGGATCTGGACACGCTGCAGGCCTGGTCCAGCAACTGGCTCCAGGAGTTCAACCCCTCCAAGTCAAGTATAAAGTCACGAAGATCGGGGAAGAACAAAGAAGACCGCAGATGGAGTACAGTCTAGGGGGCTAAAGACTACAAACCTCACTCAAGGAAAAGGTTCTTGGGGAGTGTATAATACCGAGCACATCTGATTCGCACATCAACCAAATAACTGCTGAAGCGTATGGCCGACTAGCGAACCTAAGAATAACATTCCGACATCTCAGTAAGGAATCGTTCCGGACCCTGTACACCATGTACATCAGGCCCATACTGGAGTATGCAGCTCCAGTTTGGAACCCACATCTGGACAAGCAGGTCAAGAAATTAGAGAAAGTGCAAAGGTTTGCAACGAGACTAGTCCCGGATCTAAGGGGCATGTCCTACGAGGAGAGGTTAAGGGAACTCCACAAAACGACACTGGAGGACAAAAGGGACATAATAACGACATATGAAATAGTGAGAGGACTCGACAAGGTTGTTCCAGAGATAGGACACAGCAACAAGGGGTCACCATTGGAAGTTGAAGACTCAGATGAGTCACAGGGACGTTAGGAAGTATTTCTTCAGTCATACAGTGTTCAGGAAGTGGAATAGTTTGGAAAGTGAGTTAGTGGAGGCAGGTACCATACACAGATTAAAGAAAAGGTATGATAAAACTCATGGAGCAGGGAGAGTGACCTAGTGGCGACCAGTGAAGAAGAGGGGCCAAGAGCTATGACGGGACCCCTGAGGCCACACACACACACACACGCACTTTCTCTCCTCTCTCTCTGCAACTGCTGGTACTCTTCGGGGTAAATAAGCTGATGCAGACACAGGGGTAATGTGGAGTTAGTTGTGAGGTAAGTGTGTGTTTTTGTGACAGTATAACAAACAGTGTAGTCCTGGGTACCATCGTGGCAATGAATTTGGGTATTGGTAATGCCTGCCTCGCTGTGCCTGTATTAAAGTCCAGTGCAGCTCGTTGTATCAGTGCACTGTTCCAGTGTAGCTCAATGCAACTGTGTAATTTTACAATGTACCTTTTTTCACAGCACAGTTATAGTGTGGGTCTCTCTGTAATAGTGTAGTGGTACAGTGTACCTTGCTGTAATAAGGAATGATAGACAGTTCCTCATATTAACTACGTAATGGTGTATCTCACTAGACCAATAAAATGGTGCAAAGATATGCTTGAAAAATAGTTCAACACTTTGGTGATAATGGGAAATTTTGAGGCAGTTTTTATTATCGTTATCATCACAAAATACCCACGCTTACGAAAACAGTTTAGGACGACGTTTCTGTCCGCACTGGCCACTGTCATTCACAAATGAGCTTGTGTCTTGTGTACTCTCTGTGGACTGAACCATCTTTGCTGTGCTTCCGTTATTAGCTACCTGAAATTGGATGATGGTTTCCCTCGACTACGAGCAGCTATATCTCCAAATGAAGGCGGAATTAACGGAAGCTAGAAGAGAGATTCAACGTTTGAAGGGTATATGCAAGGATTATCCCCGGAACAATGTCGCCGATGATCAGACCAACGAATGGATGCTAGTCGAATCTGAAGGGACGAAGCTGAAGTTGAAGAAGGTCCAGGAGACTGCTGTGAAAACCAGCAACTCTTTCTCCTTGTTATCAGACGAATGTGAAGACATCCCAGCGAAGACCATCTCTACAAAGACCGTCGAGAACGTCATGCACACCGCCAGTCGAGGTAAGAACATTGTTTTAGTTGGGGATAGTCAGATTAAGTTTATGGATAGGGAATTTTGTCTTAAGGATAGGAAAGGAGGCAGAGGGTGTGTTATCCTGGGGCTGGGATGAAGGATATTGTTAGCCGTCTGGACGACATCATGAGAGGTAATGGGAGCAATCCTATTATCTGTCTCAGTGCTGGAGGCAACGATGTTG